>BPLR01010657.1:0-44666 GCA_021605095.1 Caerostris extrusa | reverse complement strand
CAGCACACATCTACATCGTTGATTGAACCATTACTCCTTTTAAGGCTTCTTACTTGTTGTTCTATCTAATGAGTTTTTTTACAGGTCTGCTATTAAATATGTTTTCAAAATTTAAATTCGGGAATCGAAAAAAGATTATCAGAAAAGAGTTTTCATCCTTTAAATCATTAAAATATAGGTTTCTTACTTCTTTAAAAAAATAAATAAGACTTCAGTCATGAGTTATTTATTATTATTATTAAATTTTATCTAATTAAGTAATTTTTCCAGGCATAAATTAAAACATCGATTAAAATCTAAGTTTAATACTTTGTAAGCGATGCAAAATATACGAAAACATGATATAATTAAAAAAAAATAGTAATATCTGTAATTTTTAAATTTCATTACTTTATTAAAAAAGTGGGAATTTAAGATATGATAGAGCGTTTTAAAACTATTTTGCAAGCTGCAAAGAAACCGTGTGTACAACTAAAACGACTCAACAACTTTACTTAGCAACATGGGATCATAAATGATTTCCTGTGCAGTTGTGTGTACACACCAGAAATTAGAAACATCACGTAATATAAATATTAATTATAAGTGCAAATCCATAAAAAATAGTATAAACAAACTGTAACAAGGGAAACTACAGGGGCATAATTTTAAAGTAAAGAATATCCAAGACATCGCAGCGGAACATTTACGCTGCCAGTTAGTTAAAATTAAAGTTGAATTAAAACCTGTTCTGCCTCTCTTTTCTCCCAAAATTAATGGCCAGTGTTAAGAAATAATAATAAATTTTAGTAATTGAAAAACTAATTTATTATTCTGTTAACAAGTCATGGTATGCTGTAGCTAGCATGGATTAAATGATTGATGAGTACAAGATATAGCACATTGCTCCTCCTTGTAATTACTTACCATTCATTCTCGAATAATGACATAAAATGTGGAAAAGTCCTTCTCAAAAAAATTCTGCTGCAGATGTCAAAACAACAATATAATCTTGTCGAATATACCGTTACGAAGGTACGAGTCATTACCGCTACTATTAAGTGTATTGTCTGTCATAATTCCCTCTACAACACCCTATTCCAATTGCATATCCACTGATTCCGTGTTGGTAAAATCATTGATCAACAATTCTATCACCACAGCAAAAGTAAATGAACAATATCTTTAGGAATACTGAGAATTTCCGTCCAACGCCATCTACCGTTTCTTAAAACATTAATGAATCAGCAATGCTATGTCGAGCTATCTAGTGAACCAACATTGCTCTGTGATTCCGAGCTGCCTAGCGGGCCAGCATTGCTCTGTGATTCCAGCGGCTGCCTGGTGGAGCCAGCATTGCTTTCTGTGATTCCGAGCTGCCAAAGTGGAGCCAGCATTGCTCTGTGATTCCGAGCTGAAAGTGGATCCAGCATTGCTCGTCGATTCCGAGCTGCTATTGGGATGTCTTAAATTGCGCGTTGCGATTCCGAGCTGCCTAGTGGAGCCAACATTGCTCTGTGATTCCGAGCTGCCTAGTGAGCTAGAATTGCTATGTGATTCCGAGTGCTAGTGGAGCCAGCATTACTCTGTGATTCAGGCTACAAGTGGAGCCAGCATTGCTCTGTGATTCGAGCTGCCTAATTAAAGGAGACAGTATTGCTCTGTGATTCTGACTACCTCAGTGGGTGCTCCTGTGATTCAGGGAAAGCACCTGTTAGGGAGCCGGGAATTGCTATGACGATTTGAGCCTAGGTGTAGCTTGCTTCTTTTAGAAATTTATACAACTGGTGACACCAAGCTAATGTTCATTAAAATAGTGCAACCAAGAAAAATATGTGCTTATTTAACATGCAATAAACCTAAGCATAATAAACGTTAAAAATAAACTCTTGTTTGTACACATTGGAATTCTTTATAGAACGAACCACGGTGTAACAATTGAATTATTTAATAATGAATTTCAAATTATTCAATTTATTGTTATTGTTAAAAGATATAGCAATATTCAAATATTGAATGCTTATTTCATAAAAATAAAAAATAAGGAAATCAGAACACATTTTTTAAAATTATATGTTAGTCTGATGATATTGTTTTTATTATAACGACATAACAAAACTTTATTTCATTTTGTTTATGCAATTATTTTGTTTTTATTATCAAGTATCATATTTTTTTTAAATTATGAAATAATTTTTGAGTTCCGAAAACTTACATATTTTTTACCTAAATTCCTGTGTTAAACCTGAATTACCTTATTTTTATTTACACTAATTCCTTTATTATTAATAATAGAATATATATATCAGAGATATATTGAATATTATAATTAATTCATTTGATATTATGTTGAAATATAATCTTTCAATTTAAAAAAAAAACTAAAAACTCCCTATTTCCACATTTTTCTGCCAAAATCAATGCTCAGTATTTAGACATAATAAATTTTAATCACTGAAAATTAATTTATTATTCAGTTAAAAATCTATATGAAATTTTAAATTTTTCCCTCTATTATTAAACTAATTATTCTTCAAAAGTAGAAAATAAATCGCCACTGGAGAACCAGACTTCTATTATCATCGGTCATCATTAAAATTAATTATCTTTGATAGAAAATGCATTTTCATTTTTGAAGATATTTAGCAAATAATTTAGCTCCAATAACATTCAAATTATCATTGCCCTCTACTTTTAAAAAATATTTCTTACTAAAAGTTTGATTAAAAAAGAAATAGGAAGATAATTAAGATCAAAGGAAAAAATATAATAATCAGAATTTGTGGTTATTTCCGTAAAATCAGCTGAAACTCCTGATCTAAATAATGAACGCTTTAATGATTTGATAACGAAGAAAACTATTTTGTGTCAGCATTTAATCATCAGTAATGTACGCCAACCATTAAATGTGATAAATTATTTACTGTATCCTTTTTTTTTTTTTTTTTATGAAAGTATAAATTATGGATAGAAAATACATATTCAAAGAGTCTATTATTGAAAGTTTAAAATATCCCACGAAATAAAAATTTTAACAGTGATGGTACTCTTTTTCTGAATATGTTTTTTTTTCTTTCCTGCTTAGGCATTAATCTTATCCTATAAAACTAATTTCGAATACATTGCATGAAGATGATTGCTTTTATTTGAAATACTACGATAAACATTCTTAAATTGCATGGTAACATGCACTTAAAAATTGTTTTTAATTATTTCATCTAATTATTTTCGATGCCGGTTGAAAAAAAAAGGTTAATTGATATTTACAATGTATTATTACAAACGAAAACATCATTTATAATCGGAAAATAGGAAATTTAGACGGGATATAAAATATAGACTCGACGAAGTTAAGCTGAAAAAACAAAGTTGGCAAAAAATGTTTTTATAATTAAAGACAATCACTTTATTCAAATATATTTTTAATTGCTTATATATACACTACCGGACATTAAAATTGCTATATCAGAAGAAATGCAGATGACAAAATGATATTTATTGGACAAATATATTATACTGAAAATAACAAGTGATTAAATTTTTCAAAAAATTTGGGTGCATTAGAAATTTCAAACAGGATTTCTGTGTTTAATTCAGATTTGTCTTTTCAGGAAAAATAACAACCACAAAAAATATCCAACAATCAAAAAACAATATTTGATCATAAAAACTTGATTGCGACCAGGAAATTATCAAAGAAGTGATAAAAGAAATCCCCCTCCTTGTTTAAAGAAAAATAAGAAAAAAATAAATAGGATTATTTGAAATATTATGATAAATATTCGTATGTTACTTTATGATAACAGGCACTTAAAAATCATTTTATTTATTTTTTTCTAATTATTTTTCGTTAAAGAATTGAAATTGATTTTTACAATGTATTCTTACTAACAAAAATATCATTGATATTAAGAAGAAAGGCAATTTAGAAAGGATACACAGGTAGACATCAGAGCATTAAACTGAAAAGCAAAGGTGGCCAAAATATTTTTAATATTAAATAATATTTATTTATATTAAACGAATCATTTTTTTTAATTAAATATCTATAATTATATATATATATATCATTGTTATTCTAGTACAATATTCCTTTGTTCTTGGAAAAATTTTAAATTTCATGTTAAATTACTGACAATGTGATTCGCCGGATAAAATAAAATTTCAAATAGGATTTCTGTGTTTATTTCATATTTGTCTTTCCAGAAAAAATTTCATACGACAAAAATATCCATCAATAAAAAAACAATATCTGATCCAAAAAAAAAAAACTTGAAGGTAGAAGAAAGTATCAAAGAAGTGATAAATGAAATCCCCCATCGCTTGTAAAATGAGAAATGAGAAAAAAATCTTGTTTCAAAACATATTTCCAAAGGCTTCTAAAGATAGACATTACATGTTCCGTATTGACATAATTCCTTTTAGAAATCAAACAAGAACCTATTTGTTTTGATGCAATAATATTTACCATCAGCAATATATTACATGTAGTATTTTTTCTTAAAAATAGTTTATACAGGTTTGAGATATACGAGTATTATTTGGTATATATGAAATTGCATAAAAAAAAATGCAAGTTGTAGTTAATAAAATTTTATAGATATCAATTTAAATTCAAAAAAATTAAATTCTTTAAATTAAAAGTTAAAAAAAAATATCTTCAATTTTTGTCATTTTAGATATTTTTGAATTGATGAATTTGACACTTTCTAACATGAATATAGATTTTACTATTCTGTTAGTATTGAAATAAAAAAGATTCTATTGTTGCTGATTGCATATTTTTAGAAACTTCTGTTGATACAAGTACTTGAAGTACTTTGATACAAGTACTTTTATCTGATAATGAAATAAGAAAAAATGCTTTTATTTGAAAAAAATTAGAGTTAGACTTCTGTTTCGTATGGAATAATAACTAGAAACTGAAACTCGTAATTGATGCGAAGCATTTTACCACAATCGTATCATTTTTTAAACAGTAACATATTATGCTAGCTACATACTATACGGCTTCAAGAAGAGGCCGCTTTCAGGTTCTTGGAACACTTTAAATAGTACATACAAGACATTTTGTAATAATATATATATATTACACAGCGTAATACACGAAACCCCGAGGGACTCACTTTGTAAACAGACGGAATCTCCGGCCTTTTCAATCACTTTACAGAAAAAGAGAAAGAGCAGCACTTCTTATCGACTCGTCGGAGTAACTCTTTCTTCTCCAAAAACCTCCTTTAAGAAAATACTTCAAGAGGGGTCAGATCCCTTTATTTCTTGTGGGAGGGACACTTCCTCAGCCTATGGTCTGTCACCAAACACGATGCAGCAACTCATGACGTAGTGCATATCTCATCTGTAATTGTTTAGACCCCCTTAAGGTCGAATAGATCACTAATTTCATGATGTATCATTATCCATGACACTGATCATCTGCTGTCAGATTTGAGTGACAGGTTGTTCTCATTAGAAAAAAACACTAATTGCATGTAGTATAAATATCAACGATACTGCTTATCTGCTGTCAGATTTTGAGTGATAGTTGTTATTATGCAGTTGTTAAAAAATATACATTCCTTTGCCTTGTTCACAGCAATACTATATCTCTTCCCGTTGGAATAATGCTACAAGAGTAACATGCGACAATATTGAGATTCAACCGATACATTGGTTAGAAAACGTATAAATGCGAGAAAAATGTACAACAAAAAAATGTGTGAAAACCGGTATTGTATTATTTAATTAAATATCATTGATAATATTTAAAGACTTACTGTGTAGGAAACCTGTTTAGTGAAAGCCAAAGTGTTCCAATAAAAATACATTTATTTCTAGGGTTTCATATAATTCCCTTTAATAACGTAAAAATTAAAATTTTATTTATCATTGTAAAGCGTGCTTCCTTCTACACACTGGCAAAATTCCCTCCCTGACGTTCAGGAGAAATGGTCTGTTTTGTCTCGTGAAAGCGAGACTCTCAACCCGAGAGGAAGTACCGCACAATTTTCGCTTCTGCTGAGAAATGTTTAGTTTATAGTCTTACACCCTGAGAGGGAAATATATTCAAAAGCATCCCGGCGCAGTAGTTGGCCAAAAAAAGACTCTCACTTGGAGAGGAAAGTATTTCACCCGCACCCTGCGCGTAGCTGTGTATCGGTTTTTCTTCTAAGAATTGGAATCCTTCAACGAATCTATAATTATATGTCTTTAAGTGAGATAAATATCGTATATCTCTAAATGTTTGTGTGTGGTGTTTGTGAGTGTGTAAAATAAAACTGTGAATTCTCTAACCTTTCCTTAAAATACCTCAACCCAACCACACCCATTTTCAATCTGGTTGCCGAACCTGCGCACTACATTATTTTTTATATATAATCATGTATATCATATAATTCCTTTAAGATATTTATAAACAAGTGAATATAATTACTCAAATAAATGAAATGCAATTTAATTCCCAGTTATGAATATGAATTTGCAATTCAGTTTTAATTACAAATTATAGTCAGTTAATTACATTAAAAGAAAATGAATGTTTATTAATGCAAAATTATCATTAATATCAAAGTTAAAATGGAAAAACCAGTTTAATACTTTTTAAACGTGAACGAAATTTCGATGAGATATATTTATCAAAAACTAAAATACTATTTTAATCGTATTACAAGTAAATTAAAGTTCATAAGGGGAAAACATATTATTATGTTCTGAAAATACTGTTTAATTTTCATAAAATTAGCAAATATTCTCATAGAACAACACATGAAATATGTATGAAAATTTATTCAAATTTCCATTAGCTGGGATGTAAACATCACTAATTATAGTTAAATTAATTATGAACTGACTAAAATTAAAAACTGTTTGAATGTGAATTTCATGTAGTATAAATTAAATGTTATAATTCAGCGCTATATAAAGTTTATTTTTAAGAAACGATTACAATAAAAAGAGTAAAATAAGCTAGAATTTTGTTTATCACTAGAACGCGATCTAATATATCATATTGTGAAAAAAAAAAAAAAACACCAATACTTTTTACACTATAAAATTAAGATATATCAAACTATCAGCATTATCGGAGACATATTTACCATAAATGAATTATTTATTGGCATTTAGATTATTTTAACTTCCATTATATCATTTTTTTATATAATAAAGTTCGTCATTTTCGACTTTAAATAGTTATATTTTATTGAGCAGAATTTTAAATAAAAATGCTTCATTAGTAAACTGCAAGAATACTTCATGGTTTGTATTATATAAATTTAATTTTAAGTATTCACTTTGATTTTTATAGGTTGAAAATTAAATTCATTTGAAAATTATTGCCTTTATATTTTCGTTTTTATATAAGTTGACTTTTTAATTAATTTTATTATTTTATTTCTTTTCATAAATAGAAAGTATATTTAAACTTTTATCTCAGATACCGTTACAGATAAATATATAAAATAGGTTACATAGTGTGTTATATTAAAATCAGTGAAATGAGTGTATTCAAAAAATAATTTAATATAGTATCAGTAAATGTGAGAATGTACTGTGATTCCTTATTATCATATTAATAAACATATTATTAATATGATAATATGAAATCACAGTAAATTCCACATTTACATAATAATTAAATTATTAATACACTTTTATTGCTTTCACCTGTATGTTTGTTTGTTTGTTTGAAAACTGACTTTTTGGGCTCGATTTTTTGCCCTACTTTAAGCGATCAGATTTAATTTCAACGTTGTAGACATATGAAGGACAGACGACACTAAAATATTTTTGATAAGTTTATTATCTCATCATGATTAGGCTCGCCAGGATTAGTGATTTTATTTTAACTTATGAAGAGCAATTTAACCCATGTAGAATGAAATTACCTAAGACATTCAAACCTTCATGACAGTGGCACAACGGATAACGCGCCTGACGACGGCTCAGGAGATCCCCTGTTCGAATAATGGCTGGATCGACATATTCGCATTTAGCCTTTTGTTTTACTCACAATTAAATTATTATAAGAACTATAGTTTCAGTCCTCCGTACCGGGACCTCATTTAAATATTATAGTTTAAAAAAAACTAAAAACACGCTTTTAGAGTTAATCAAACTAAAAAGTAAAAAATAATTGTTAACGTAAGAATAAAATTACTGACGAGAAAATGAATGCCACTGTTCTAAAAGCGTGGGGTGCTTTGTATGACATTTTTAACTAACTCTGCATTTCAGAATGAAACTAGTGAACAATTATAACGATTGATATCGAGCACCCCACGCTTTTAGAACAGTGGCATTCATTTTCTCGTCAGTAATTTTATTCTTATGTTAACAATTATTTTTTACTTTTTAGTTTGATTAACTCTAAAAGCGTGTTTTTTAGTTTTTAAACTATAATTTACTTTAATACACTGATGAAGAACATTTGCGTAGTTAACAAGCGGAAATAAATATTAGTTAATGAAGTTCTTGACTCAAGTGGTACCATCTGAATAATAGCAAAGATTGGAACCCAATCCGACAGCGATTAACACTTTGAAGTTGCAAAAGGTATTTTGAAAGCAATTAAAAGTTTTAGAAAAATTCATAGAGTGGTAGTATTTGCAGATTGTTTTACCTGAAATCTTGGTCACTATATGGATTACTTTTAAAAGATCTTTTGAAGCAATACTTAGAATTTTATTTAAATAGCTGCATCTTAGAATAATTTACCTTCAGTTTGTTTAATTTTTGTTCAATCAGTAATATACAAATTCAACAAATACACAATATTATAAACAATATATTAGTTTATCGTTAATTTTACCCCTGTTCACTAAAAAAATAACAATAGGTAGAAATTTTTTCATGAAACATTAAATATAATACTGCCTTGATACTTGTAGAAATTGCACAATATTTGTAAAATATTCGTGTTTAAAGTGTTAGGTTATTTTTTTAAAAATATTTCATTTAAGTTTTATTGACTATTTATGATTCCTCTTTTCAAGTGCATATTTTCTGAGATTTCTTAGTTCAAAATTCGCGAATTTTTATCAATATATTTAAAATATGCATCTCATTAAGTTAATTCCTAAATTCCAATCACGAGAAGTTGACATTACAATCTTTCTGTCTTAATTTGAAAGACAGACTAAAAAGAGCTGAAATAGGTATCATGTCTTTTAAGTTTATTATCTAGTTAGTCGGCGGAGAATCTGAATCAAATTGTGAATATTAAATGTATATTAAGACAATTCCACTGGGTATATTTAAAACGAATCCCGAAAATTTTAGGAAAAATTCACGACGCTTCAAAAGATGATTGAAAAATTCTGTAGGTACTAATTGGGAAATAACGAATAATTTTGAAGAATGAACAAATGATTTAGATATTAAATATTTTGAATGGTTAAAACACAAATCAACTTAATAACTTCAACTTCATAACAAGTAATAACTTAAGAAAACTGTACCATCTGAAATGAGGGCATCTTTTAGATGAATGGTAAAGCTTACTTCACCAACCAAGTTAGCAGACAGATTAGATGGATACCATAGCGTTTGTAGTACAACAAAAATCCTTTGGGATATTCAAAAGGGAAGAGTTGCTGAATAAGTTAAACTTAATACCCAAGATACTATTTGATCTTGATCTATATTACTTCATACCATGTTTTAGACAGCTTATTAAAGAAAGAGTCATTGTTTTCCTGTCAGAACTCGTCAAAATGGAACCAGCAATATCGAAATAATGATTCAAACAGGTTTAACTTTGCACCAACTTGTTTACTTACGGGAAGGAAAGACACACTTCCCAAGTTTTGTATGAAAAATCGATAGTCACGGAATATTCTTGTTACTTCACAAAAGTAATTTAGTTCCCACATCTACTACCATAGGTGACAATGTGCCAGATATAAATAACTACAAGAATTTTTGTTTCAATATCAAATTAGTAGATACTCAGATTAATGTACACGATTTGAAAACCATTCAGGTAAAATGTAGAAATGCAGTTTGGAAGGGAATTATAGGTTGAAACTTTTGATACTACATGAATATTTGGTAAATAAGATAAAAGATATTTTCAGCGTTTGGATAAAATAAAATAATATCACTTTAAAGTATTTGAGATGACGTTAGTATTGTTTTAAAAGGCTGGATATTCCTTGGAAAAACCGTAAGGCCATTTTCTTGACAATGCTGGATCAATCAAGCAGGCAATCGTGGAGAGATTACAAAAGAATAGCAAATAGGAGATATCACTGTCAACTGATTATTCTTTCAAAACAAGTTTCTTGATGTGATTAGTTTTCATATATATATATACACTCAAAAATTAAAAGTAGAGTTAGAGAGGAAATTAAAAATTAAAAGCAGAGTTAGAGAGACAGCTGTCCAGTAAAGCTTGTTCAGGTAGCATGTTTACAGAAAGCAGAAAAAGTTAGAAATTGTGACTTATAATTAACCTTTAGGAGAGCTGTTTAACAGAACTTTGTTAATGAATTGGGAGTATTGTGTATAATACGTAAAAGGTGTGCCATGCTATCTTTCAATGAATAATTAATACAAAAAGTTTCATTTCATTATTTTAAATAAAAAAATATGAGTTTTCACCAGCAGAACAACTAACTTTACTGGATAAAGACCATAATTGACCCATTATTCTCTAATATATTTTTTATCGTTACTTATTGTTACTATAATTTTAGAAACGATGTACATTTTTAATACAATGTAGATTCTAGTTGTAGCAAATATATTTGTATATTTTATTGGCATTTATGAAAGATAAAAAAAAAACTAACATATTGTTATAATACATATCAGATTAAAGGGATAACATATTTTCTTATATAACCGAATTCTGCTTCTTTTCTTTTAAATTTAAATATAAGCGAATTTCATTTTATTTGCATTATATATGTTAAGATTAGCTATATATTTTATACAAAATTAAAAATTCAATTATATGTTTGTTGATTCTTATAACTTTTAAACTAAAATATTAAAAGCTCTAATTTTTTTTCCCTATACGCCATTTTTCAATTCCTTCTATTAGCTCACACTCTCCCTATATATATCTTGTTCAAATTTTCAATCGTTAATAAAATACTTTTTATTCATCCACTCAAGTTCCAATACATTTTTTTTTTTAACTTGTAGGGGATAACACTGGATGTTACTACAGTTTTTTTTTTCAAATATTAATTCATTAAATAAATTTAATAAATTAATTATATATTTTTTTTTTTTTTAGTTTTAAGTTACATGTATCTTCCAATAGATGGCGCCAGATAAACTTAAAAAAATGAATGAAAATTATTTATAAAGGACTTTCTGCAATAGAGTGAAAAAAGTAGGAATAGACTTTAATTTTTTTTTTTTTTTAATTACTTGTTTTCTGTTTTTCTTTACTTTTTTTTTTTTTTTTTTTTTGGCTGTTAAAGAAATTCTTGATATATCTATAATTATTTCTTTATATCTATGATAAAAATAAAATAAATTGATCCATTCGTGATTACCCATATTCAACAGCTCTATTTTTAGTTTAGGTGTTCACCGCCTGTTACATTTATATTTTGATAGTTTTAATATATAATATAATTTACTTACTTAATTTTTTATTGCAACTGCATTAATAGATTAGTTTTATTTCTGGCAGTGTTGTTATAATTAAATGATTTATTTATGAAAACAAATTTATAAATAACTGAATAAACAAATGTGAAATAAGATATTTTTAATTTTAAAATTGTTCTTGCTCTAAAAAATAAAATTATCGAAGTTATTAAAAATGAAATATTTTAAACCAAAATTGTCTGCTTTTATGAAAAGTTTGTTCATGGATGAAAATGTTTTAACATTTGCCAAATTACACCAAACTTTCAAGTTTTGTATAAAATTGTGATATTCGCCAAGTGAAATAAATTACTACATAAAAAGTGATTTCTAAGGCGGGCAAATTTTAAAATAGAAAATATGTTTTTTTCTCCTTATTTAGTTTTAGATTTTCTAGAACAAATTTATTATTATTTTGATAAATATAATAATAATTGATTGTATGGTGATAAGATTACACGACAAATTATAACACGAAAAACTTTTAGACAACTTTTAAATTAGTAAAAGTTAAAAAGTCTAAATATACTATATAAATGAAAGTAACCGTCAAAAACTATAATATTAATCTATTAATAAACGTAACAAAATTACCAAAAAAAAACCCACAAAACATTTATAATAATAATAAAAAAAAATAATAAAAATTAACCCTAAGAATCTATCTCAGGTATACAATGGATAAACTTTGGTTAAACTTATTTTTACTTAGGTGAGTGAAACCTCTTATTTTCATTACATAATATTTTGATAAGGAAGATATTAAATTTAAATATCTTTCAAAAAAAAAACAAATTTAGCAGGATATATTTTGATTTGAACTTTCTTGTTTCATCTAATCTACTATATCATTAAATGTACCATAGAAAGTATATTGGTGAAAAAGCATATATATTGGAGAATTAATAAAATCAGATTCTCTTATCCGTTAAAAGCAAATATATATATATATATATATATATATATGAAAATGTAAAAGAAAATTTATATAATAAACTAAATTCAAAGCAAAAAGATTTCTCAGCTAAATATTTTTTTTTTTTTTTTTTATACAACGAGAAAATATATCATAAATGATACAATGATAAGCATAAAAAGAAATGAATATATAATTTTTGTATTTATTTCAAGGGTTTAATGTTTCTATAACTGTAATTCCCGTTAATATTTGATATAAAATGTTTCTATAACAACACATGGTTATGGTAAATTATCATGTAATTAAGTTAAAAATTGAAAAATTATTAAATTAATTAATTAATTAATTATTTTCAGAAATATAGCGATTTTAATATTTTAGTTAACATTATAAAAATCATATTTATATATATAATATTTTATATATATATATATATATATATATTCTTTTTTAAATACAATGGTTAATTATAGATTGTAATAACTATTTGAATTCATTACGTAAAATCTGAATATAAAATTTATGCTATTTTTTTACTATTATTATCAAAATATTTCCAAAATAATTATGTAAATTTAATGAAATTTTAAACAATGGGAAAAAAAACTTTTATCATAAATGATGCTTAAATAATGTGAATTTATTAGTTAAGTATTTAGTTTTATCTTTACTGAATTCAAATCTCTTGATAAAATCTGCTGATCAATTTGTTTTTTATCGTTTTATTGCAACATAAAATACATTAAATGATACTGAACTATTCGTGTTAATAAATAATGTTTATTATATTAAATGTTTTAAATAAAAAAATCAACAGACTTATTTAACTATTCAAAGAGGTAAAAATTAAAATATATACTAAAATACGCTAACATGTTTTAATAACAGTAATAATTATACATTCATGTCCAAATTTATCTTTACATACCCAAAAATAATGATATTCAATAAAATATTCAATCAATATGACCCGTGTTTGCAGTAAATGTGTGAAATACAAGCTAATTAGTCTTATGCAACTAAAAGTAATCAAGCGATTTCTGATACGCAAATCTAGGCTTACGCCATCCGATGTTGAATCAACATCGGATGACGATGTCTAACTAATCAATCAATCATCAATCAATTAATCATTAACTAATCAATCTGAGGCTTACGTCATCCGATGTTGAATCAAGGACTTTGAGAAAAGGGATTATGTGATGAATTTCTGCAACACAGTGTTAGATTTCAGTGTGTAATGACTCAAATCGGTTTGTTACAACTCCAAAGATTCAGTTTGAAGAATCTGTGGATGGGGTACTCATAGGCTATTTAGTATCAAAGCCTGCGATCACTGGAGCAGCCAGATGTCTGAATATTTAAAAACAGACAGTCTCTTCGTTATTGAAACGATTTCAAACTGATATAAGAAAGGCCTGTACAATGTTGTAAACAAATGACAATTGCTTCTGAAGATATATATCTGATAACAAGTATTATAAAAAAAAAAATTAAAATCAATTCCTACTTTTTTTTTCACTATATATTGCAGAAAAGTCCTTTACAAATAATTTTCATTCATTTTTTTAAGTTTATCTGGCGTTATCTATTGGTAGATATATGCAACTTAAATAGACTACAATTATTTAATTATATTTAATTACTGAATTAACATTTGAAAAAAAACTGTATTAACATCAAGTGTCATCCACTACAAGTTAAAAAAAAAATTTATTTGAACTTGAGTGGATGAATAAAAAGTATTTTATGAACGATTGAAAATTTGAACAAGATATATATAGGGAGAGTGTGAGCTAATAGAAGGAATTGAAAATAACTGCTCGTTGTAACAGGAAGTCTACTGCTTGCCAGTTAAGTTCAGAGTTTACCGCCAGCACTAGAGTTGATGTATAATGGCAAACGGCAAACAGAAAGTTTAATTAAAAAACGTCTTTATGCCAGAAAGCCAAGGATATCTGTTTCATTATCTTCTCAACAACAGAAGTATTGCTTTTTAATTGGTGAAAAGAACATCAGAACTGGAGTGAATACCATTGGTCTCATGTTCTCTTTTTCCAAGTGTCGAGATTAGTTTTTGTAAGGGATTCTAAACGCGTTTACATCTGGGGAGAGTCAGGAACACGAAATTATCCGTCGAGCATTATATAGCGTGACTGTTAAATAATGGAGGTGAGTTGGTATGGGGAGGCATAGTGATTGATGGACGGACTCGCCTACATGTTTTCAACAGCGGATTTGTGACCACCCAGAGATACCAGAATGAGGTCATAGAGCCTTATGTATTTTCAAAGGTGTACATGTATCTGATTATTTATTTATGGACGATAATGATCATCCACATCGAGCAAAAATCATTGACGAGTTCCAGAAAAGTGAAGACACTCAGCGAATACCAGGCCAGCAAGTCTCCTGATCTCACACCGATAGCGAGCTTATGGGATTACCTTGGACGAGCAATTGCACATAGACATGCTCTTCCTGTAAATGCTCTGAAGACGGCATTGCTGGAAGAGTGGAGCTTAATTCTCCAACTGTGGTTAACAAAGTTATTGACAGCATGAAAACACGACGTGATAAGTGTGTACAAGTCAGGGGAGATCACATTCCATATCAAATTCATAAGGTTTCATTTTTTTCTGAGTTAATCCTTTTTCCTTGAACTTTCTTTGTCACATTTTATTACGCTTTTTATTGTTTCAACTATTTTATTGTTTTGCTACATTTATATATCATATGAAGCGCTCTTATATTTTTCCTTTGTATTTATGTATCATAACGTTATATATCATTCCAGACAAATTCATAAAATTATAGTTCGCAGTTTCTAAGAAATCCGTGTAATGATAAATATGTACTTGCATGCAAAAATAATTATGGACATGAGTGTATTTTTATTTCTTAGGAAACAGATTATACACAATTGAATATTAATGTACGTATTAATTTTTCAGCTGTACTTTATAATTTCTATTTTGAAAACACAGTTTATGTAATATATTTAATTCGTATAGTATATTATATTCTTATATTATATTCGTAATTTAGTGTTATTATATTGATATATTTTACAAAGAAAAATATTAGAAAAAAAATGCCAATATCATAAAATTGGCGCAGCACAAATTTCCTTAAAAGGTGGACAGAGTTCAAAACAAGACTACAAAACGAGAACAGTTCAAAAATTACAAAACAGTATACAATACAAAAAAAGAACAGTTCAAAGAAAATGCAGAATAGTTTACAATACAAATCAAAATTGCTTCGTAAAAAATGCTCTTCAGTATATACATACACCAAATACAAAAGAACAAATGTTTGTGGCATTTAAGAATAAATATGTATCAATTTATCATAAGAGTTGTTTTTAAATAATGATAACTAATTTTATAATTATATTTATAATTTTAACTAAATTGGCGCAAAAAATTATAATTAATTACAATTTCCTCACGTAAGAATACATTTTAGTTAAATATAAAATAAATTAACAAAAAAAAACAAAGTATACATGTTTTAAATGCTAAATTAATTATATAAAAGTTTCATATCGTTGAATTTAAATTAAAAACTCATATATTTTTATATATTTCTTATTTACATTCGTTTTCTCATGAAATGCTATTATTATTTTTTTTCTTATTTTTCCTTTCATTTTTCTTTAGCAGTTAGCTATATACAGAAGGGGGAATTCCTCTGAAATATAAGCTACCTCAGTTTTATTTATAAAAATGACAATAATTAAACTATTCTACAAAATTTGAAATTTATTTTTATATTTTGCACGAATACGCTTAATTAAAAGGATTTATGAAAATAAATAGAAAGAGCACTCAGAAATTTGTATTTTTATTTACTTTCAAATTTTTTTACTATGTTGTCTTTATAAATTATAATTTGCACATATTTAAATTTGTTTTTTCAACATACTTAAACTGTGTGTCATAATTTTAAAATAAACATTATTAGATTCTTTGAAAATGATTTTTTAAAGTTAATGTCTAATTGATAGTAGATATATTTTTAAATTTAATATTAGAAATAATATCAAATTATATAAAACGAGAAAATTAATATACTGAATATTAATAAATTAGTTGTAAATGTATTTATCTATATTTAAATCTTTGACAATCAAATAAGACTTTCAGTCAACGTTATGTATTTTTGAAGAAAAAATGCCAGAATTTTAAATAATTTTTTTAAATTCTATTATATTGTTCGAAATCTTTAATCTTGTAAAATATTTGATAAGTAGTTTTATAAATAGTAAATAAAACACTATTTTTAATCAAAATTAAATATAAAATTTATTGATTGAAATATTTTCATTGGGATAATTTTCAGTAAAAGCTTATAAAAATATACTTAAAAAATACGACGCTTGTTTAACTTTAAAAAAAAATTACATTTCACATCTCAATAAATCCTTTAACATACATACATTGAACACAAAATTGATACTTAAAATAATTTATTAAATAAAATAATAGCTATTATAAAAATATAATTTTAAAACTTAAATTCAGGCATTCTTTTTTAAACAATACTTTTTACCTCAGAATAAATTGCACTATAATATAAAAAGAAATATTAAACAACTAGTAAATGTATAATAAAATCAACGTCAACGTTAATTACGTCAACTGACATTGATAAACTAACATTTTGAATTTTGACACTGATAAATGCAACAAATTATTCATTCATTTATTTCTTTTATGCATTAAATCTTTACCGATTAAAAGTTTTCCCACAAACATTTACAAGTCCCACAAAGTCCCAGTGAGCCATATCAAGTATTTACAAAGAAGACAAAAGCTACGGCAAAGAGTTCTATATTTAGAAACAAACCTACCTTGCAGAAAAGCCATCTTAACAGGCATCACTTGCCTCGAAACAAATTGAAGGCATTTCATTGGCCGAGCGAAGTTTGCGATGGCTTCGAGAGCCAACCATTTGGCCGAAAGCTTTTCCCCAAATGTTCGAAGAATACCTCAAACCTGTCATTTTACAGGGCTCCGGCGAGCGAAAAGAGACGATCAGAGCGCTCTCTAGCGCTAAGCTTGGCGGGGGAAATTATTTTAGCGGAGGAACTACACACCGAATAGCTCCATGAAACAGATATGCTACACTGACTTTCAATGACTAGGGAATTAATGAATAGATCAATGCACAAAATAATTGATTCTGCTTCATTATCGGTATAGATCGCTTTTATCTTTAAATCCAACATTCTTTTTTTTTTTTTTCATATTATTCTTACAGGTGTGCAAATACAGGCTTTCAATACAGGCTTTTTAGTGCAGCAAATTGATTGATTTTGTGCAATATTTACATTTATTTTATAAAACTGCAGTCCATTAATTATTTTTATTGTCAATGTACATTTATTAATTACAAGTTTATATTTATAAGTCATAATAATATTAGCTGCTACTTAAGCTCTTAACTTGAAAACGATGAATCCTTTCTCAGCACATATATATATATATATATATACATATATATCGATTTTAGCTTTTGATGTATTTAGAATTATAATTTCAATACAGCAAAATTTAATACATATTACCTGTAAAAACATGCAATTGACAGAAAATATGCGGATAACATGCAAAAATCTAGAGAATATGTATAAAATCAATAATGATATGATTTTCCACTTAAAACGTTAGATATTAGTCGATTTTATAGAAACCAAGTATACTTCCAAAATACTAAAAATTTTAAATATTTTTACTGTAAAATATTATATCCATATAAACTGAAAATTGCTTTTTTTCGTAATATGAAAAGAAGTATTTCTAGTATTAATTTCTGTTTGTTGTTTAAAAAGCCATACCAAAAAGAGTGACAACAGAATAACGTGAATGAATATTTATTTATTGCGCATATATATATCGAATTTGCTTTTGATATATTTAATATTATAATTTCAATACAGAAAAATTTAATACATATTGCCTGTAAATAACATGTAATTGAAAAGAAATATACGCAAACAATAGGCAAAATCCAATGTGTGTAACCAACAATAATATGATTTTCCACTTAAAAGTTCTACTTATTAGTCGATTTTATAAAAACCCAATATAATTTCTAAGTAATGTAAATTTTAAATATTTTTTACACTTTTTATTTCTTGTAATTTGAAAATGTTTTTCTTTGTGCTCATTTCTGATTGTTTAAAAGCTATATCAAAAGGCTGAAGACCGAAATAACACATGAATATTTATTTATTTTGCTAAGCCCAAAACAAAATTTGAACCTAAATAAAAAATATTTCAAAAGAAAAATTTTAAGCCTATATAACAGAATATTGGAAAGAAACAAACATACTAAAAAATAAATTAGAAAATCTTTTTAAGAATTATTTTTGTTGTTGTTCTAATGCAGCTGGCAATACAGACAGTTAATCTTTATACCATAAAGAAGGGATGCACTGTTGTTACTCATTTAGCAATACCCAGGAGGCGCGCGTAGCTTGGAGATATATGCCACGGACGCGAGTAACACTACACCCATAACACTATTAGGACCGGCACCTACGGTTTTAAAGTGGATTCTGAACCACTGCAATCATTCATGGTACAGGCGGGATTCGAATCCAAGTGGTACCGAGTGCCACAGCGCTAGCCACTCGCCCATCAGGCCCCTAAAATTCTTTTTACTTCAAGAGAATATTTAAATCAATTCTTAATCAAGTTCACTCAGAAGTGTACGAATTATTTATTAATGAAAATTCAAAGAATAAAAACTACATTAAATACAAATAATGAATCTCAAAAAGGCTAATTAGTGTGCATAAACAACTATGAACTACATTTTGCAGTCACCAACAAAAAAAAGGGATTGGTAAAATGGATGACACCATAATAAGTGTGCCACCATCAAATAGTAAGCACTACTTCCCAAGGCTTTTAAGCTCTTTCTTGTGAAAATTTCCTCACTCAGTGAGTAAGCTGGCATATCAATCAAATACATCATGTGGGAGTACTCAAAAAACACTGAAGGGGTTACTTCTCCAATCGTATCGTGCTTGTGCCATTCAAGAACTGAAAATTCCCTGATCAACTTAAGCGGTTTCGTTGCTTGTCTATGGCTCAGGTCTTTTACTGATATCAATGGAGTAGAAAAACTTGATTCTGCGGGTTTTAAGCATAAATCTTGGATTGATCAACAGCCAAGACAAATGAATATAGAGTACAGGAAAATTCGCATAGGTTTCACAAAAGACTTTTACATTGATCAAAAATCCTTTTCTTCCCATGAATACAAAGCACACGTAAAATAGGAATAAATGGGAATGGGAAAATGAAAATAAATGAGAATATTTATACTTTGAGAAAAGTGTTTTCAAATTAAGAAAAGCATTTCCATGCACGTATTAGGGGTTAAAAGGGTCATATAATGTGATGTTCAAAGTTTTATCATTTTTGATTATCGGAATAATTTCTCTTTCATAATAATTTTATTCATGTTGTTCATTAATTAATAGAAATAAATAGTGTCTTAATGTTTGTTTTGTATTTAAAATAGTCATAATTAAATGCATAAATAAAACAGAAGAATTTTCAATAAATAATATAATTGCTTTACCTGAAACAAAATAATTTAACTATTGATAAAACTTTTGTAACTGTCGATTAAATTACAAAAAAGATATATCACGTGGTTCAATTATATGTATTGCATACATAACAATATAGATGATTTCATAGTAAAAATCAGAGGAATAATAATCACAAATAATTGTGTAATCATCACAAATTATTTGTTTAAAAATAAAATGATAATTTAGGATTTTGTTTTAACAATTTTTGTAAACTTAAATTTATTCATTTTTATATTTATTGTATTTAGAAATTACTTAGATTTTAATTTTAAATTTCTATTACTATAAAATTATTTTTTGTGCTTAATAAGAAATAAAAATTTAAAATGTTACAAGAAATTAAATTCTCTGAAATATAAATAAATCATTGCCAATTTAGGTACCTATTAGGTCCCTTTCAAAACTATACTTAACACTTTATTTTTATATTTAAACAAAAAAAATAATACTTAACGGAAACTTAATATACCGTTTGATGCAAAAATTTACGGGCCTATGAATTTACTAATAACCTTAAAAAATGAATCATTGCATTGCATTGAACACTTGCATTGCATATGAACATATACTTCACTTCATGGTCTACATATAGTGTAGCATGTCCAACACAAAGCTTTAATTTTAAACATGCTAATGAACATTTAAAAAGAATGCCATTTATTTATCATCTCACTGTCTTTCATGAAAGAAGATTCATTATTGAACAGTATATCAAATATTCATCTTATGCTTCGGTACGACATGATATGAATTTGAAACGAAATTCACAACGAGATATAAATCAACCAAGGCGAAAACTTGAAATTTAGGGAAATTGGTGCCGACTACAGGGGCTGTACGTGGTAGGCACACATGAAAAAGAAGAGCGCAGAAAAAATTTATAGGGGATTTATATCGAAAATTATTGAGATGATTACCATAAGCTGGAATTTCAGTGGAACTTGTCAAAGTATGGCTCACATTTTCAGTATTTACTGTGGTTTCTTTTTGAAAGATATTGAAATATTGGCATTTTTTTCAGTTTCAAGTATTAATTTTTTTTTATTAAATTGTTCATAAATATATGGAATGAGTACATATATCGAATTACACTGTAGTTTTAACTAAAAATAATTATATGAATATATATTAATTTATATTCTAAATTTTTAATGTTTGAATTAGGTAACTCTTAAATGATTTTAATGCAATGAAACATATAATGCCATCATTTTAAATTCAATATATTAAAGAAATCAAATAAAACTTTTAGGGTAATATTTTAATTTGATTGTATGGAAAATATTAACTAATCAATGAACAAAACGATTTTTTTATTTTTCATCATTGTTTTCCGCATAATTTATTAAGAACAATCTCTAATAAGGAAAATTGTTATGTTTCATTGTAACTATCCAACATTTGCAACGTATATTAGAGGAACCGAAAACCCCTTGATTTAGTTGAAATAGACTTGCACGCTCTGCTGTAATTACCACAGATTATAGTTACTTCTTAAGTTGATATTGTTGCTTATCCCACTTCGTAGATATCTAGACCATACCCACGAACCAGTATGGACTCATGGTTGAAGGGAAAGGGGGTAGCTTCTGTTGTGATGGAGCAACCATAGGTAGAAGTCTGACTTGGCTCCATGACGCTCTAGAGTCATATGAGACCAGTACCTACGGCTTAAAGTGGATTACGAACCTCTACAAACATCCATGGCCCCACCTTGATTTGAACCCGAAAACTCTGAGAACGAATGCCAAAGTGCTAGATACTCGGCCATTCGGGGCCACTACTTAAGTGGTTGGAGTATAAGATGTAAGTAATCAAGCAATCGTCCATTAGCCCTACAATTTGCATGAATTCCAAATGCCTCAATTTTCATGCATTAATCTTAAGCAATTAATAAGATTAGAATTTCACAAAATTTTTATGAATTATTAAAAAACATTTAATATTAATAAGTCTAGTATGTAATTGAATCTCATATCATTTAAATAAATACAAAAGAACCATGAATACTTGATATTATTTCATAAATTCACTATTTTGATATTTGTAAATATAAATTTATATTCAAAAGCACAATATTTAAAAAGCACTATATTTATTTTTCATATTGCATTTACATTATCTTTTTATTGTGTATATATAAGTACCTATGTTTCAGCTTAACAAAATATTATGTGTAGACTTCAGAGATGCTGCCGTCTAAAGTTTGTCTTACACTACAATTGTTATAATTACGTTAGATTATAGTTGCTGTTTAAGTTATTGGAGTATATGCTGTAAGAAGTAATCAAGCAATCATCCAATGGTACTACAATTTGCATGCATTGCAAATACATCAGTTTACATGCATTAATCTTGAGCCATTAATAAATTCACGAAATTAATTCTTAAAATTAATAAAATCATTTAATATTAATAAGGCTAATACCTAATTGAATCTTATATTATTTAAATAAATACAAAAGACATCTTGAATAATTAATAGTATTTCAAATAGTAAATTCATTATTTTGATATTTGCAAATATAATCTTATACTCGAAAACAAATATTTAAAGCACAAGATTTACTTTTCTCATTGCTTACACAGTTCACGTTATCTTTATTGTGCTGTGCTTCGGCTTAACAAAATACCATACGTAGACTACAGAGATGCTGGGATCTAAAGTTTGTCTTACACTACAGAGGATGTCATCCAATAATTGACTTTACAAGAATAATTGACTTATTGTCTGCCAACATTCGTGTCCTTCTATCATGACATTAATCCTCTCTGATGAGATTTCAAGCCTAATCTAGTCAAAACACACTTATCAATTTCGACTTTGTAAACTTCCCATGGCACTCCCAATCAGTTAAGTGCCACGTCAAGGTACGACACTAATACCTGGGAAAGTTGGGGGGGGAGGATCTTTGTAATCTGGCATTAAGGCAATATTGTAACTGCACTTAAGCATGCTGATTTTCGATAAGAAATTAGAATTTATTATAAAATGATATCAGCATGGACTAGCATGATGTATTTATAACAGTGTATGTTTGATAAGATTAAAAAATATTCTTATTAAATTTGCAAAAATATATAAAAAATTATACCAATTACAATAGAAATTACTTATTTTCTCCTCAATGTAATTTTAATTATTCAATATAACTAAATAAATTTCTAATAAAAGTTTTTGAAGATTCAGACCATAGATTTATGATGTGCATAATGATTTGGCGTACCTTTGATTTAACGAAAAAATTTCAAGAATTTTTTTTTTTACGAAGGAAACTGATTGGATAAATCTGCACGTCAGAAAATTTAACTTTCATTTAAGATGTGATTGGAAAATTCAATCTACCCATAAGTCGCAAATTGTGGAGTTCTGTATAAACAATTGTTTGTGCTGTCAAAATTATTGACATCATCTACTGGGTTTACAATTTTGAAAGGTTCAATTAGTGACCAACGGTCACTTGTCAAATCAGAAGTACAGCGAGATAATCACCAAAGCCATATTCATATCATAGATCTGTGATTTGAAACTTCAATAACTTTTATTAGAAATTTATTTAGTTATATTGAATTATTGAAAAGATATAAAGGGGAAGCATGTAATTTCTATTGTAATTGATTCCTAACTTTTTTTGGCAAAATTAATATGAATATACTTTAATCTTAACAAATATATAAAAATGTCGATTTTCTTGTTGTTATAATCTAGCTGGCGATACAGAGATAATCTTTATACCATAACGAAGGGCTGCACCGTTGTTACTCATTTAGCACTACCTAGAGGCCACGTGTAGCTTGAAGATATGCTAACAATACCCCCCACAACGGTCTACGATCCTATTAGACCTGGATCTACGGCTTAAAGGGGATTCCGAACCACTACAAACATCCATGGCACCGCCGGGACTCGAATCCAACACCTGTGGTACCGAGCGAAAGAGCGCTAACCACTCGGCAATCAAAAATGTCAATATGGAAATACAAGACACTATTGTGCGGATATTATTTTATTCGGGCAATTTTCATTTTTAGTTGTGATTTTTTTCTCACAGAGAGAATTTGATAACATTCCTGTATTACGTTTAGATTTTTAAACAATGAAATTAGATCAATATTTTACAGAAATAAATTATCTTGATAAATAATTAACTAACATTATTAATTTCTATTCCATATTCTCAACTTTTAAAGATCATGTAAATTTAAACTATTTTCATTATACGGTGCTAGATTAAAATACTATATCCGTATTACTTTTGCAATGGATAAAACATTTCGACAGACAATTTATTCACAATATGGTTGGAAGAACTTTATTATTCATGGTATATAAATCATTGAACATTAAATAAAATATAATATTATTTTAAACAAGTTTTGTTGAGTAGAGAAAGATTTTGTTCCGTTAACTAAAACAAGTATTCTCAAAATCTCTTTATTTATGAATGAAGTAATTTGACCCATGATAGCAATATTCTTAAAATATGCAAGTTATAGAATTTTCCATTATTTTTCTGGTAAGAAATAGTTTTTAGCATTCGCAAAAATTGGAATAATAATATAAATTCTTTAAAAAGTTTTTGTTCTAAAACCTGATTCCTATTTGTGACTTGTTCTATACTTTTTAACGCAAATTTATTTGATAAATATCTAAAAAAATAAAATCATTTCATAAGCATACATAATATAATTTTAAATGATTTTGGAATATTAATTACAAAAAAAAAAAAAAAAATCTATTCAACTCTATCATAATATCTATATTTTATGATATTTCATATGTTAAATGTTTGAAATATACCTGATGGCCGAGTGACTAGCGCCCTGGTGCAATAGAGTTCGAGTCCCGGCGGTGGCATGCATGCTTGTAGTGGTTTAGAATCCATTTTAAACCGTAGGTCCCGATATAATAGGGGCTGATGGGCGCAGAGCTGACAGCCCTACCCCGTAAAAGTAAGCATCTGCTATTTCGAAATCTGCCTATAAGCAGAAGGCCTTGGCCCCATAGGGCTGTTGCGCCAATGACGATGAAATATTTAAATGTTAGCAACTACTACAATATCTGCCAAATGATGTTTTTTTTTTAATGATATGAAAAATTGTAATTGTTAAATTTTTTTCACTACTCAATTCTTTATTTCTTATTATTTATAATTATATAATAGTTATTTTTCATTTGATATAACATAAAAAATAATAAATAATAAAAAAATAATAATAATTAAAACTATAAAATAATAAAATTATACAAATAAAAATTTTCTTAAAATATAAATAATTTAACAATAAATAATTTTAATGAACAATAAATAATTTTTTTCAATTCGTTTATTAAATTAAATAGCTCTTCATATTAATATTTTATTGTAAAATTTCTTTATATTTATACTTTTTAAAAGGGAATGATTTGAATTATACAAAGTAATGAAATAAAATCTTTTCATTGTTTTAGAATTGTCATCTATAAAGTAAATTATAATAAACATGTCATTATATTGTTTTATATAATCCTAGTTAAACTACTTTTTATTTGAATTGAAATGAATATTGGAATAAGCAAAATATTTATAATTGAGTTATAAGAGGAATATTTAATCTTAACAAATTTCATTCATAAAAAATAAATAAAATAAAAAAAATCATCTTATAAGAGTCAAAAGTTTATTTTAAAGAGAAATTAATGTATTTTTATCTAAAAAAAAAAAAATTTGAATCTCTATGTATCAAAAAATGTTTATTTCACTTCATAAGTCAATTCATACATAATGCATAAAAGATAGTTATGTGAAAAATAACTATCTTTTCAACGTATTATAATCTTATACTCGAAAAATAATGCAATTCATCCACCTTACTGTTTTCTTTTTTCTCATCACATATTCATTAAATTGGCTTTATCACTTAGCTGAGAAATTTTTCAACAAATTAAATTTTTTAAATTCGTTTATTAAATTAAACAGCACTTTATATTAATACTGTTATATATCTAAGCAACTGCCAAAAGTAGCATTAACACTTTAAAAATAATTAAAAAAAAAAAAAGAGAATGATTCGTATTTCAATTATCCAAAATAATGAGATAAAAATCATATAATCCTTAAAAAATATAATTTATATATAATAATTTTAAAAGAAAAATATCTATAATTGAATTTTAAGATAAATCTTTAATATCAGAAACTTTTAATATCATTCTAGAGTAAATAATAATAAACCTGTCTCTATATGGTTTTATGTAACCATTGTTAAACTTCTTATTTTAAACGAAATTCATATTTATATAAGCAAAATATCTATAATTGAATTACAAAATAAATCCTTAATATCAATAACTTTCATTCTAAATCGTTACTTTAAATTTATCTTTTCAAAAATAATGAAACAAAATTTCAACATGAAGATTCAAAAGTTTATTTTAAAGAGAAATAAATATATTTTTGTCTTAAATAAAAGATATTGAACCTATATTTACAACAAATTCTTTTTCAATTCGTTTATTAAATTAAATAGCTCTTTATATTAATACCGTTATAAATCTAAGCAAAATAAACTGTCAAAAATAACATTAACATTTACAGATAATTTTTTAAAGTTTTCTATTGTTTTAGAACTGGCATTCATCCGATTAAAGTGATAATAAAAATGTAATAACATGTAACATGGTTATTTTTAATACATAATTAATATTAATACCTGTCTCCATATTATTTTATGTAATCATAGATAAGCTTTTTATTTTAAAGGAAATCCACATTCACATCAGCAAAATATCTATAATTGAATTATAAGAAAAATCCTTAATATTAATAACTTTCATTCTAAATCGTTGCTAATAGTATATTTTATCAAAAATAAAAATATATAAATAAAAACAAATTTTATCACATAAGAGTCAAAATATTATTTTAAAGAGAAATAAATGCATTTTAAAAAAAAAAAAAAGTTATTGAATCTATATGTAACAAAAAATGTTCATAAGTCACTGCATAAGTCAATTCATACATGTATGTTTCCAAAGTGATTGATGGTGAAAAATAACTATCTTTTCAATATATTATAATCTTAGAGAGTCGAAAAATAAAACCATTCATCCACCTTTGCTGTTTTTTTCTTTTTTCTCATCACATATTCATTAAATTGGCTTTATCACTTAGCTGAGAAACTTCTTCGTTGGCATCATCAATTTTGAGCGAGATGACATTTGAAATTCTCGTGCTTTCCAAACAACACCCTGAGTATCAAATGATGAAAATAAACTGATGTATTTCAATGCATTCAAAATAAATAACCATTTGTAAGTCGTTTAGAACCCAGCCGTCATTTTCCGTAACATTTATTGAGTGATATAAATAAAATTGTGATATATTTGAAGGTATTTATACATTAAACTCTAAGATATTATTTAATAAAGCTAATGTTGCAGATGCAGAAGAATTTTTTATTTATTATACGTAAATATTATATAAATTTATATTAATAATTAATATAAAATTTAGGATTCAATTTAATATTAATAATTCATTTCAATTCTATAGTTCCCTAGAATATATTTATATATATTTATATTATAATATATTTATAAGAAAAAAATATTCATGTGCTAGTTAGTTGATGTCCATCATTTTATAAGTAAATATGTAATACATTTCATCATAGAGTTTAATATTTATATAAAACTGTGGTTTATTTAAATTTATTATTATTTAAAACTTAGTAATTTTTAATAGACTTATGCTGAAGATGTTCACAAATTTTTGTAACAATTTTGAACATATTACATATAAAAATGATGATAAAATGATAATATTATATATAATTTTATTATTAATATGTATATTTTTAGATTGTGTAATAAATTCTTTTAACATATTCAGTCCGATAGCTGCTTTGATAACATATCATATTACAACTTGATTTTCAAGTTTTTCTTAAAATATCAAGGTTTATTTTGCTTCACTTCTCCTTCACGATATTCAAGAGTCAAATGTGTACAGATGGCCAATTGGCTAGCGTTTCGGCCTTTGGTACCACAGGCTTCAGGTTAGAAACCTGGTGGTGGCAGGGATGTTTGTTAGCATGGATGGGGCATGGATTTTCTCGTGCTTTCCAAACAACACCCTGAGTATCAAATGATGGAAATAAATTGATGTATTTCAATGCATTCAAAATAATAACCATTTGTAAGTCGCTTAGAACCCAGCCGTCATTTTCTGTAACATTTATTGAGTGATAGAAATAAAATTTGGATATATTTGAAAGTTATTTTTACAATAAATTCTATGATATTATTTTATGAAAGGTATGATATTATTTAATAAAAGAGAGACTGCTGTAGATGCAGAATAATTTTTATTTATTATATGTAAATATTATGTAAATTTTTACATTAATTATTAATAAACTTATGATGCAATTTAATATTAATAATTCAATTCAATTCTATAGTTCCGTAGACTACAACGTATAATATATTTATAAGAAAAGAAATATTCATTGGCTAGTTAGTTAATGTTCATAACTTTATACGTATATATTTAATATATTTCATCATAGAGTTTAATATTTACGAATAAACTGTATAGTTTACTTAAATTTATTATTATTTCAAATTTCAGTATTTTTTAAAAGACTTATGCGGAAGATGTTCACATTTTTTAATGGTGAGAAATTATACATTAAAACAATAATAATATTAATAATATGTGTATTTATATATTATGTAATAAATATTTTTAACATATTCAGTCTGATAGGGGCTTTGATAACATGCCATACATTCCATATTACATCTAGATTAAAGCGGCCTGATGGCCGAGTGGCTAGCTTATATAATTAATTAATATTTTCGCTATTTTCGTTATCAAAGTTTCAAACAATTAGGGAAATTTTTCTTATTCTTCTTATTATTATTAAGTAGAAGCTATATATGTGGCCTGATGTTCGGTGCTACAGGTTTAGAGTTCGAGTCCCGGCGGTGCCATGCATGTTTACAATGGTTCGGAATTCACTTTAAACCATAGGTGCCGGTCTAATATGATCATAAGGCATTGTCGGGGTAGTGTTACTGGTGTTCGTAGCATATATCTTCAATCCTACACGTGCCCCTGTATAAAGCTGAATGAGTAACAGCGGTGCAGCCCTTGCTTATGGCGTAAATATAACTGTATATGTATTGCCTGCCAGGTGCATTAGAAAAATATTTTGATTTCCAAGATAAAAATGTTTTCTTAAAATATCAAATGTTTTCTTATATATCTCTACTATCTCCTACCATCAATGTCTTGGAATGCAGCTTATACAAAGCTTGTTTTATAAGCCCAAAAGCACAGTAATCCAAAGCAGACACTTAGAAAGACATGAATATAAAAGGAATATCTTCAATTCAATTTCATTTTTCCAAATATAAAGCAGTATATTTACAGTATGACAGATAGCTTTTATTTTGATGAAATTTAAAACAGACAAGATTGTTCGGATAAAAGCAATGGAATGCCTCTTGTAAAAACATTTCTCATAGTCATACGAGTTAATTTTGGCATTTTTTTCTACTATTTTTCATTACAATAGAATCTAGTAACAATTAAAAATCTTTAAAAAAAAAATTTTCAAGTCTACCTCTTCTTTTTTTCCGATACCGATAATTGATTTTTTTTTCTGACAAATATATCCAAACCCCGAAATTGTACATAAATGCTTTCATTTTTATTTAGATTTCCTTACTTTTGATAATATATTTATATGAATTTGAATTTTTCAATCAATTATGCTTTATTTATACTTTGTACATTTTATTAAAAATCCGATGTTTCCTTAAAGAATTAATTTTAACGAAATCGTCATATATACCACAAAAGAATGTATTTAAAATCAAATACTTTAGAAATATTTTTTATCAGAAATACCTTCCTATCTAATTTTTAAACAGCAGAATACTTCAGAAAAGCCAGAAGCTTATACTTTCGAAGATGTATTTTTATTTCTTTCGAAAGATGAGTGAATTTAATGCATTATGCGAAGAATCGATCAACTTAATGACTTCCATGCAAAAAAAAAAAAAAGATATTTTTACGTTCACTTGTTATAGGACTGGAGCATCAAAGTCTTTATATTTAACGATCGCTGTCTTTCATGAAAATATTTAGAATTTCGGTCATCTTTCCGTAGTGCCTTTTCATCAATTTCGCGAGTGCTTTCCGTGAGATTGACTAAAATTTATTTTACTTTAAAGTTACATAAAATTGGGAGTTAGGATAGAAATTAATAAAATATGTTTTTAACGAGAGCGCTGTTATGAAATGAAAACAAAATTTGTAATAAACAGTATTTAAACTCTGGAGAGGAGAAGCAATGAAAATTTTAATGAAAATGAATTTAATTGCGGTTCTAAAGAGTAGAAGAATGGATAAAAATGCTGATACTTTAATGAATTGGAAACTTTAATTCATTAATAAATTATAATTTTATGTTTTTGTGTCTAATATTCAATGTCCTACAGTCCGACGAATAGTCTACTCAGAGATGAAGGGGAAGGGTAGATTCTGTTGTAATTGAACACTAGTAGGTAGAAGTCTCACTTGGCGCCATGTCACTGAAGAAAAAAGATAGTTGCCTTCCGGGGGACTTAGGGAAGACTACTCAGTATTTCCGTATCATATTGGAGTAAACCCAGAAAATTTCCATCAAGTAGTCTGAAGTTGGTGTCTGATTTGGTGATGATGCTTATTATTTCTGGATTTTTATTATCAACAGACTCCCATCAAGTTGTGTGATTGATGCTTTGTCTGATCTGATGATGTCGCTGATCATTACCATCGCCATCGAGCTCCCAGCGGATTGATCCTTAGCCCTATTGCTCACCAACGGAGCACGTTGCCCCTGAGCAGGGCTGGAAAAAAATCATTTAAAAGCAGAAAATATGATGGAAATTAAATCTAAAATACAAAGCTTTATTTAGTTAAAGAAAAATGAACTTTCTGCATAACTTTGAATATGCTAAAAACTCTACTAAAGCAAAAAAAATAAATAAATAAATAATAAATGGTTTTATGAGTAATTAGAATTGTAACTGGTATAATCAATATATGATTTATTTTATTCTTATTTCACCAAATTTAACCTTGGAATATTTTGATTTCTTATTACTTTTAATAATCAATCAATTTTAATTTTAATTTTTTCAATAAATTATGTTTTATTTATAATTTTTACATTTTTATTAGAATTCAGAAGTTTTCTTAAAGAATTAACTTTATCGAAATTATCATTTATACCACTAAGAACGTATTTAAAATCAAATAGTTCATAAATATTTTTTTCAGAAATACCTTCACTATCTAATTTTTAAATGGGCGAATACTTCAGAAATGCCCGAAGCTTACACTTTTGCCGATGTATTTTTATTCCTTTTGAAAGACGAGTGAATTTTAATGCATTTTGCGAAGAATCGATCAACTTAATGACTTCCATGCGAAAAAAAATACTTTACGTTCACTTGTTATAGGACTGGAACATCGAAGTCTTTATATTTAACGATCGCTGTCTTTTTCATGAAAATATTTAGAATTTCGGTCATCTTTCCCGATTACATTTTCATCAATTTTCCGAGTGCTTTCCGTGAGATTGACTAAAATTTATTTTACTTTAAAGTTACATAAAATTGGGAGTTAGGATAGAAATTAATAAAATCTGTTTTTAACGAGAGCGCTGTTATGAAATGAAAACAAAATTTGCAATAAACAGTATTTAAACTCTGGAGAGGAGAAGCAATGAAAATTTTAATGAAAATGAATTTAATTGCGGTTCTGAAGAGTAGAAGAGTGGCTAAAAATTCTGTTACTTTAATGAATTGGAAACTTTAATTCATTAATAAATTATAATTTTGTGTTGTTTTTGTTTGATCCTCAATGTCGCTGCAGTGCGGGACGGTTATCTCAGTTGATAACCGTACAGTTATCAACTCATCGTTACAGTTACTCAGGGATGGAGGGTGATGGGTAGATTCTGTTGTGATGGATGGTAGATGCACTTGTAGGTAGAAGTGTGACTAGGCTCTGTGTCACCGTAGAAGGCGGGCAGTGTCTTCCAGAATACAATACTCCAGGTGATAATGGCCGGGGAACTACTCTGAATTTTGGGGCATACTGCCCCGCACTTGCACATCGTATGAGGTGAAACACGGAAAATTCCGACCAGGTGGTATAGACAGTGACATCTTGACCAAGTCCATGAATCCGTGTGATCTTCTGGAAGGCGGGATAGGGGGCAGCTACTGTTGTGATGGAGCATCCGCAGGCTTAGTCCCGTGCCACTGAAGAAAGAGAGCAGTGCTTTGCAAGGGAATTTTAAGGAGAACTACCTCGCAGTTTCATAGCAAAAGGGGGATATATGGAAAACTCCCACCAGGTCGTTAGACTAACAATGCAAGATGCTGAGCGTCACATATGCCATCGAGTCTCTCGTTTTTTGAAACAGTATCTACAACAAAGCCTCTAGTGGATTGAACTTCAGCCCTAATGCTGACCAGCGCCGCACGTTGCCACTGAGCCACACGTCGTGAATTATAATTTTAATAATAATATTCAATTTAAACTTTTAAGATGTTGCAGAACAATACACACGCCATCGATTCACATTTTTAAGAGAATAATCAAATTAAGATTTTGATAAAGTAAATTTAAAGTAATTAATTTAACATTTATTTTCATGATACAGTTGATTTGCTAAATAACATTTAGCGAAGAACTTTAAAAAAAAAAATTAGTTATAGTTTATTTTAAAATTATCAACTATACTATTACTTTTAAACTACTATTTTTATTACTATTTATTTTAAAACTATCAAAGGTAATAGTAAGCTTTAAATTATTGCAGCCTGGAAATGATTTCGAATATAAAGTCCAATATTTTTCATATCTTCTCCATGGGATTCTCAATAAAAACCAACAATATTTTTAAAACTACTGACATTTTCTTTTTATAAAAGATGAAAAAAAAAAAGTCAGTATTTCTTTTTTTTTAAAAAATTTGAAGGGGATATAGAAAGGACAAGTCCCATAAGTAATTGGACACCGAAACATTTCAGGTAAATTTATGAATAAAAATGCAGTCTGCGACTTTTTTTATTTTTTCATTTGATGACATTTAAAAATTGATTCGCTGAAATCTTTACTTGTTTACTTCGTTATATTTTATTTATTATTTGAAAAATGACTTGTAGTCGTAAATAGTGTTTGATAACTGATTAGAATATTTATTGCAAATTTGAAACGAAAATGTTATACATATGATTAAAAAAATTGTCCTGAAATATTCATTTTTATTAATGGATATAGGAGACTCGACGGTGTCTGCGATGCTCTGCATCTTGCATCGTTAATCGGATTACTTGGTGGAAGGTTTCTGAATTTTTGCCCATACGATACGCAAATGCCGCGTAATCCCCCTAAAAGTATTTCTGGTAGACACGGATTTACGTCTTCAGCGGTACGTAGCCAAGTCAGGCATCTACTTACAGAAGCTTCATCACAACGGTAGCTGCTTCCCCCTTTCCTTCTTATATATTGTTAGATTAAGTATTTAAGTAAAATAAATGATGAAAATGAAAGACTGATAAAAAGTTACTCCACTCCATACGCAAATTTTAGTCAATATTTTTTATTTATCTGATATCAGCAATACAATTTTAATGAAAATTAATTTTAGTTGCAATAAACTTCACTCTTTCACTACTTTCTACAAAAATATTTTTATATTTTATTTGGGAAAATAAAGAATTTACTGTCGACACGATCTATAAATTTGGAGTCAATTTATACAAAATTATTTTTTTGAAATTTTATAAAGATAATTTTTTTATTAAATATATATGTTAACAATCTTGGTAACTTACTTTAAATATAAATTTTGGTACTCAAAATAACAGTGATAGTCCCACCAACTAGCGTGCAATATGATACTGACATGACGTTAAAGATTGCTGATTGACTTGACGATTGCTGGTATGTACTGTATTCAAGTATCAGCTTTAAAAAGCAAATAGATACGTCTATTGTAACAGAGGGTATGACACAAACCAGGTTGAATCTTTTGGTTTTCTCCAATACAAAACATAAATGCGAAGCAGTTGCCCAAAAAGCGATCTTTCTGAAAGACACGTTACTCCTTCTTTTTCTCTAGTAATGCAATATAACAGCTGTGTCCCACTGAAACTGAGCATGCGTTGGAAGACGGCTAAAAAACTTTATCCTTGGACAGCCATATTAGTAAATACAAACCTAACTGTAACAATTCGTTATTGACTAAATAAACTTGAATTTGAGCTTACAATATATATGTATATATTCGTATTGGAGGAAACAAATAACTCCAACCTGGTAGACTAATCGTTAATGTGAAACCGTCCGTTTTAATAGACACCGAGTCTATAAGTTTTTCAAAGCTGTTACTTCGCTACAGTACAATAAGTAGAATCAAGTCAGTATCATATCACAAGCTAGTTAGCGTGACTATCACTGGTATTTTAAGTATCAAAATTTAAACTTAAAATACGTTTCCAAGATGATTAACATATACATTTAATAAAAAATTATTTTTATTAACATTGACGAACAATATTCTGTTTAAATTAATTCCGAATTTATAGATCGTGTCTACAGTTAATTCTTTGATTATATATATCTATGTACTATATACAAAAAGTAAGACCAATTTTCAATTTAAAATTCCGGGTCTTATGGAATTTCAATTTTTTTTTTTTTTTGGTTGCTGACACTGCCCCTGACATATGTGTGAAATTTGACGTCAAAATATGCATTAGTGATTGAGTTACGTTTGGCTTTGTGAGTCGTTTAAACTGATTCCGGCTATTTTAAAATGTCTGAATTAATTGCGCAAAGAACTTAAATTTTGTTTGATGAAACGTATAGAATGTCACAGAAGGCATTCGGTGAGCATTCTATATCGGAAGGAATGTTTACAAGTGGTATAAATAATTCAAAGAACGCATTGAAGACGAAGAGCCGTCTGGTCGACCATCAACCTCAACCGCCGAAGCTCACATCTAAAAATTAAAGATTTGGTGCTTACAAACCGTCGATTTACAATTAGAGATCTCGCTGATGAGGTTGGAATTTCAAAAGGATCGGCCAATTCCATTTTGGACTTCAAACGCGTCAAATATCAATTGGTACCGAAAACGCTGAATGCGCCAGCTCAGACTGCATTGATTCTTCGTGACTTTTTCGCCAAAAATGAAACCCACATCGTTCGACAACCACCGTATTCACGCCGTGCTACTTCTGGTTGTTCCTAAACTCAAAAGACCACTCCGGGGTTACCGGTTTGAGTCGATTGAAGAGATTCAACGTGAATCGCAGCGCGCTTTGAAAGGCCATCCCTGCCGATGACGTTTTAGCATGAATTGAGGATTGGAAAAAACTTGGTATAAGTGCATTGTGTTTGAGTGGGGATAACTTTAAAGCCGATGAAATAAATTTGGAAGAATAAATAAAAGAGTTTTTTTGAAAAAAAAATATATTGAGAGAGAGAGAGGTCACACTCATATATATATATATATTTCGTGAAAAGGCTAAAGATGTTCAATCTTTGAGACTATATAGAGAACAGAACTCAGAATGTCCATTTCAAGCATGCTTTTTTGCATCTAAAGGAAGTTCAAAGGTACTAAATTCTGCTAGTATTGAGGCAGTTTTATCCTTTTTTATGTTAACTATTTTACAATGCATTGAAATGGAAATCTGGACAACAAAAGTTGCTTGCTCTTAAACTTTTATCACCTTCTGAGATAAATTTTGTGTTTTTTTACAAACTACATTGAGAAGTTAAATGATATATTACACTTTTTCGGCTTTTTACATGTTTTATTCTATCAGTTACTGTATAAAAGTTTTTTTAAATGATCGATTGAAAGGATATAAAAATTTGTGTCGAATATTTTAGTCTATAGTATTTTATCTGTATTGATAAAAATTTACATCTTTTGAATACAAGAAGACTACGTATTTTTGTAAAAGTGATTTGATGAGGAACTTGCTTAGATTTATACTATAACATGTAAAAGTATCATCACATTCACAAATGTTATAAAATTCCTTACGTAGTGAATTTTATTTTATCAAAGTATAGCTATATAAGCAAACAAATATTAATGATTTACTTCTCCATTTTCATTTTTTTTCAGGTATATCAATTAAAAACATTATAATTTAATTATACCTTTATTATACAAGACTTTGTTGCGAACTGAAAGCTCAAAATACAGATATTATCTATTAAAAGATATACAAAGGGAGCAAAACATTAAAATAACGTATCCATTATGCAGATGAAGTTAATTAAATACTTGTCTTTACTAAAATTAATCTATTAGTAATTTGAGATTAGAAAAGATATTAAATCACCTATCTTAAGAATCATATCATGTTGGTTATTTAACAATTAAATGATGTACAAAATATTATGTATCCTCTAAAATGATCTTTAATTAATAGAAAACATCAAACAGTTTAAAAATAACTGGAATTCGTAACAATTCTTTCGTAACAATTGAATTCTTTGGTCCATTCTTTTTTAGAATAAATATGCCCAACTCGTGGCTCAATGGCAAGTTGAGCAGCTAGTGTGCATTAGACTGTGCTTTGTCGTAGACATAGTAAAAAAAAGGGGAGAGTCGATGTCGTTTGTGAAGTTCAGCATCTTGCCTCTTTAGTTGGACTATCTGATGGCAGTTTTCCGGTTTTTCTCCCATATTTTTCATCCCGTCATCCGGATACTCAAATGCAGAGTAGAAGATCCCAAAGATACTCAAATGCAGAGTCTCCCATATGATACTCAAATGCAGAAGTAATTCATCATCTTCCCTAAAAGTGCTCCCGGAAGGCACTGCCCTCTTTCAGCATCACGGAGGCAATTCAAAAGAGGAGATGTTTGGGCTGTTCATCATCTTGACTCGTTAGTCAGACTACTGGAGGGAGTTTTTCGGTTTTTCTTCCATAACATTCTCAAATGAGGTGTATTTCTCCATAAAGGTTCTGTAGGAAGTCACTACCCCTCATTCTTCAGCGTCACAGAGCCAAGTAAGGCTTCTAAACCATGGATGATCCATCTCAACAGAAGCTTTCCTCCCTCATCCTTTCTATTCCACACCACACTTTCTTCGTCTAAATGTTGCTGGGGATCCAGTAAGATGCGAAACAACAAACACATAAGAAAAAAGGATAAGAAAAATTTTATTTAGCTTTTAAGATAATCTGCATGATGAATTTTATATAATACAAAAAAAAATCAACTGAAAACATACAACCTTGAATAGAAATCTGAACTTGAATCTTTCTGAACCTTTTATTTAAACTGCAACTTGACAACATTCCGTTGTCCAAAGTTCAGTTTTTACTATTCTTAAATAAGGATAAATGTTATCGTAAGTGCATGCAAAACAAATCTAATTTTTTTTTGTAGCATCGATAAGAAATTGATACCGTTAGCTAAATTCACAAACAACAGTTTAGAAAAAAAAAATTTCCCCGATATCCTTTTTTCCTCTTACACGCCATAACACGTAAAACCATTTCAAGAATTCCCTAAATAATATTTTCATCTTGATATTCTTCTTATCGATGGCGGGGAATAATCCCCAAGACTCCCAACAAGAATTTTCTTCTTGAAGGCAGAGGACCTCGTTCTTCCGATTTTCTACCTTAGGTAATCCTTTACTAATTCAAAAAGCATGAATCTTCAGGATGACTTCCTTTAAATCTACATTTAAACGAAAAGAACAGCAAACGCAGCCAAAAAAGAAAATAAATAAAAAAGCCAAAGAACCAGAAGAGTCTCTCAGCAGTCTTGTTGGAAGTCACATTTTACGAGATTTTTGCAACAAAACATTTTCACTTTCCCTTGATTTACGTCCTCCCACCAAGTAAAATTATTTGTATCTGGGATTCAAGTGCTGTGTAACAAAATACTGTCAAATAAATGCGATGGAAAAGACACATTGATTTTCAGTGTAATAACAGTTTGAAGAATTTGAAGAATAACTACATTTCCTACTTGGGAAATTGGTATTGTTCGTTTTATTTCCATACAAGTAATACGATATAAAGATTATCATTCGGTATAATAAAATTGTGGTAAGGTAACTCCTAAGACTCAAATAATATTTTCTTATTTTTGTTTATATTCTATTTTCATTTTTATTTTCATAAATGTCATACTGGTACTCATTTGTCATTTGATAGCAGATTTGTAACATATTCATGGTTATCCAGGATGCATCACACGAGATGGAGAGATATTCTACAGGCTGATCTGAAAATCAACTGACATGCTCTGAACTTGAATCTTTCTAAAATAATGCAGGGTGTTTTTGCTTTAAAGCATTCCCAGAAGGCACTGCCATCCTTCTTCAGCGTCATTAGTCCGACTTCTATCTGCGGGTTCTCCATCACAACTGAAGCTGTCCGGACCTTTTCCTTCTTCCATGAGACCACACGGGTTCTTAGAATTGGTCTAGGTGTTGCTGTCTATCGCACTGCGAGGGATGGAAACAATAAATAACAATAAAATAAACATAACCATTATGCATATGCAAAATTTACTTTAGCTTAAGATAACCTGTTGATGATTTTGCTATAATACAAAAGAAAATCAATTTAAAACATGCATTAAACACAACTCTGAACTTAAATCTTTCTAAACCTTTGACAATTAATCAATTAATAGAAATCTAATTGCAGGGTAGTTTCCTTTAAATGTACTCAAGGAAGGCACTGTCCTCCTTCTTCAGAATCATGGAGTCTAGACAGGCTTATATCTACGGGTACTCCATCACAACAGAAGCTGTCTCGACATTTCCCTCCTTCCATGAGACCACATGGGTTCTTAGACTTTGTCTGGATGTTGCTGTCTAAAAAAGCGAGATTAGAAATAAGAAACAACAACAGAAGAAACATAACAATTATGGATAAGAAAAATTTGCTTTAGCTTTCAAAATAATCTGCATTATTTTAATATAATAGAAAAGAAAATCCACTGAAAACATAAAAAAAAAGGAATCTGAACTTGAATCTTTCTAAACCTTTTATTTAAATTGCAACTTGACAACATTTTGTTCCTGAAAGTTGGGTTTTACGATTATTAAATATGGATAAAATGTTATCGTGGGTGCATGCAAAACAAATCTAATTGTTTTTGTAACATCGTTAAGAAATTGATAAAAGTTAGCTAAATTCACAAACAGCAGTTTAGAAAAAAAAAATCTTTCCCTTGTACCGATATCATTTTTTCCCTCTTACACACCATTACATGTAAACCATTCCGAGAATTCCCTAAGTAATAGTTTCTTCTTGACATTCTTCTTATCGACGCCGGGAAAAAAACCCCGAAACTACAAACAAAATTTTCTTCTTGAAGGCAGAGGACCTTGTTCATCCGATTTTCTCTCTTAGGTAATCCTTTCATAATTCAAAAAGCAGGAATCTTCAGGATGGTTTTTTAAAATCTATATTTACACGAAAAAGAACAGCAAAAAACCAAGAAAATAAAAAAAAAAAAAAAGTCCAAAAAGAACCAGAAGAGTCTCTCAGCACTCTTGTTGGAAGTCACATTTTACGAGATTTAGCAACAAAATATTTTCACTTTCCCCTGGATTTCGTCCAGCGTAAAATTATTTGTAACGAAATACTACTAAATAAAAGGCGATGGAAAAGACATTTTCCGTTGAGAGTTCTCGATGTAATAACAGTTTGAAGAATTTGAAAAATAACTACATTTCCTACTTGTAAAATTGCTACTATTCATTTAGTTCTACTAGAAGTAATAAAGATTGTCATTCAATATAATAAATTTGTGGTAAGGTAACTCCTGAGACGCAAATATTGTTATTTACTTTTTGTTTGTGTTCTGCAATTATATTTATATGTTTCTTTTTTTTCAAATGTCTGGTACTATGTCCCAGATCTATTGCCATTTGGCAGAAGATTTGTAACAGATTCAGTGTTACCCAGGGTTCATCACATGAGATGGAGAGATATTCTGCATGCTGAATTTAATATAAATCAAAAGAAAATCAGCTGAAAATATGCAATAAATAGAAATTTTAACTTGAATCTTTATAAACAAATGCAGGATTGTTCCCCTAAACGTACTGCCGGAAGGACCTACCCTGTTCCAGCGTCACGGATATTAATCAGAATTCTATCTACGGGTGCTCCATCGCAACAAAACCTGCTCCCAACCTTTCCCTCCTTCCATGATATCACAAAGGGTTCTTAGACTGGTCTAGATGTTGCTGTCTACCAAGTCGGATAAGAAATAATAAACAACAACTGAATAAACATAAAAATTTTGCATAAAAAATTTATTTAGCTTTTAAGATATTCTGCATGATATGTCTCAAATAAATCAAAATAAAATCAACTGAAAACATGTAATAAATAAGAATCTCAAATTTAATCTTCCTAAACATTCTATTTAATCTGCATGATTAGTTAAATATAAATCAAAAGAAAATCAACTAGAAAAAAAGTATTAAAGGGAAATCTGAACTTGAATCTTTATAAACCTTTTACTTAATCTGCAATTTGACGTTATTTCATTTCTCGAAAGTTCGGTTTTACTATTCTTAAATATGGGTAAATGTTATGGGTAAATGTTAAGTGCATGCAAAACAAATTTAATTTTTTGTAGCATCGATAGGGAAATTGATACCGTTAGCTAAATTCACAAACAACAGTTTAGAAAAAAAAAACGTTATCATTTTTTTTGCCTCTTACACGCCATAACACGTAAACCATTCCAAGAATTCCCTAAATAATACTTTCATCTTGACATTCTTCTTATCGATGACGGGGAAAAAAATCCTCTAGACTCAAACAAGAATTTTCTTCTTGAAGGCAGAGGACCTCGTTCATCCGATTTTCTCTCTTAGGTAATCCTTTACTAATTCAAAAAGCATGAATCTTTAGGATGGCTTCTTTTAAATCTATATTTACGCGAATAAGAACAGCAAAAGGCAAGAAAATGAATAAAAAGCCAAGGAACCAGAACCAGAGGAGTCTATCAGCACTCTTGTTGGAAGTCACCTTTTACGATATTTTGCAGCAAAACATTTTTCGCTTTCCCCTGGATTTACGTCCTCCGTAAAATTATTTGTATCTGGGTTTTATGTGCTGTGTAAAGAAATACTGCCAAATAAAATGAGATGGAAGAGACACATTTCTGTTGAGATTTCAGAGGGTAATAACAGTTTGAAGAATTTGAAAAATAACTACATTTCCTACTTGGAAAATTGGTATTGTTCTTTTTATTTCTATAAAAATGTAATGCGATATAAAGATTATCATTCGGTATAATGAAATTGTGGTAAGTTAAATCCTAAGAGGCAAATATCCTATCTTATTTATGTTTAAATTCTATTGACATGTTTATTTTTCAAATGCCCGGTACTGTTACCTCATTTCTAATTTGTAGAAGATTTCAAACATATTCATAGTTATAAAGGATGCATCACACTATATAGAAAGATATTCTGCGTGCTGATTTTAATAGAAATCAATAGAAAATAAACTCAAAACATGCAATTAATAGAAATCTGAATTGGAATCTTTCTAAGCAAATACAAAGTAGTTCCTTTTAGAAGTACTCACTGAAGGCACTCTCCTCCTTCTTCAGCGTCGTAGAGCTTAGTCGAACTTTTATCTACGGGTGCTCCAACGCAACAAAAGCTGTCCCGAACTTTTCCTCCTTCCATGAGACCACACCGGTTCTTAGATTAGGTCAAGATGTTGTTGCTTACCAAGTGCGATAAAAATAACAAACAACAGCAGAATAAACATAACAAATATGCACAAAAAATTTATTTTAGCTTCTAAGATAATCTGTATAGTGATTTTAATTTAGTACAAAAAATTAAATTGAAAACATTCATTAAATAGAAATCTGAATTTGAATCTTTCTAAGCAAATGCAGGGTAGCTCCCCTAAAATTACTCACAGAAGGCACTGCCCTTCTTCTTCAGCGTCATTGAATCTAGAAACACTACTATCTACAGGTGCTCAATCACAACAGAAGCTGTCCCAACCTTTCCCTACTTCCATGATACCACAAGGGGTTCTTAGACTGGTCTAGATATTGCTGTCTACCAATTGGGATAAGAAATAATAAACAACAACAGAATAAACATAGCAATTATGCATAAAAATTTATTTAGCTTTTAAAATATTCTGCATGATATGTCTCAAATAAATTAAAAAATAAAATCAACTGAAAACATGCAATAAATAAGAATCTCATCTTAAATCTTTCTAAACATTCTATTTAATCTGGAACTTGACAACATTTCGTTCTTGAAAGGTTTAAAGTATTCTTCTTTAAGGCATTCTGCATGATTATTTAAACATAAATCAAAAGAAAATCAACTAAAAACAAGCAATAAATAGAAATCTGAACTTGAATCTTTCTAAACTATTTATTTAATCTGCAAATTGACTTTATTTCGTTCTCGAAAGTTTGGTTTTACTATTCTTAAAAAATAATGGCTGAATGTTATCGTAAGTGCATGCAAGACAAATTTGGTTTTTTTTTGTAGTATCGATGAGAAATTGATACCATTAACTAAATTCACAAACAACAGCAAGAAAAAAATCTTTCCGTTGTGCCGATATCCTTTTTCCCTTTTACACACATTACACGTAAACCATTCCGAGAATTCCCTAAGTAATACCTTTTTTTTTTTGACATTCTTCTTATCGGTGGCGGAAAAAAATCCCCAAGACTCAAACAAAATTTTCTTCTTCAAGGCAGAGGACCTCGTTCATCCGATATTCTCTCTTAGGTAATCCTTTACTAATTCAAAAAGCATGAATCTTCAGGATGGCTTCTTTTAAATCTATATTTACACGGAAAAGAATAGCAAAAAGCCAAGAAAATAAATAAAAAATCCAAAGAACCAGAACAGTCTCTCAGCACCCTTGTTGGAAGTCACATTTTACGAGATTTCGCAACAAAACATTTTTCGCTTTCCTGGATTTACGTCTTCCGTAAAATTATTTGTATCTGGGATTTATGTGCTGTGTAACGAAATACTACCAAATAAAATGCGATGGAGAAGACATTTTCATTTCGTTGAGAGTTCTCCGTGTAATATCATTTTGAAGAATCTGAAAAATAACTACATTTCCTACTTGGAAAATTGGCATTGTTCTTTTTATTTCTTTAAAAAAGTAATAGGATATAAAAATTATCATTGGTTATAATAAAATTGGAATAAGGTAACTCTAAAAAGCAAATATTACTTACTCTTGTTTATATTCTATACTTATATTTATTGGTTTTTTCAAATGTTTATACGTGTCTATATCTGTTCTAAACGTTCTCCGTAATACATTTACATTCTTCGTCATCGTCACGGTGACGTCACGTGCAGTCAGACCTCTACCTACGGGTGCTCCAGCACAACAAAAGCTGTCTTCATTCCTTCCATGAGAACATATTAGTTCATGGACTTCGTTTTGGTGTAGATCAAGAGTGGGATAAGAAAAGAATAGTTTTGTTTTCATTAGTATTACTTTTTCTTTATATTTTATCATAATGGCTTAACAGGTAGACACAAGTAGCATAGTAATTGTTCTGAGTACATATTAAATATTTGTTATATTTTCCGGTTTTCTCTCATACGATACGCAAATGCTGGGTAGTTCAGCCCTAAAAGCCCTTCCTCCTTCTTCAGCGTCACAGGGCCATGTCAGACTTCTATCCATGGGTGGAGTCTGACCATCTGGCAAGCTGTCCCCCTTTTTCTCCTTCCATGAGACCACACAGTTTCTTGAAGTTAGTCTAGATGTTTCTGTCTTCCAATTGCGATAAGAAACAACAACAGTAATAGATCAAAACTAACAATTATGCATACAAAAATTTCTTTAGCTTTTATATATTCTGCATGCTAATTTTAAAATAAATAAAATAAATCAACTGAAAACATGCAATAAATAGGAATCTGGGCTTGAATCTTTCCAAACCTCGTTCGTTCCCATTCGTTCTAGAAAGTTTGTTTTTACTGTTCTTAAATATGGATAAATGATATCGTAAGAGCATGCAAAACAAATCTAATTGTTTTTGCAAGTATCGATAAGAAATTGATACCGTTAGCTAAATTCTCAAACAACAGTTCAGGAAATAAGTAATAAGCTTTCCCTGCTGCCAATTTCATTTTACCCTCTTACACACCATTACACGTAAACCATTCCAGAATTCCTAAGTAATACTTTCATGTGACGTTCTTTTATCGATGGCGGGAAAAAATCCTCAAGACCAAAAACAAGAATTTTCTTCTTCAAGACAGAGCACCTCGTTCATCCGATTTTCTCTCTTAGGTAATCCTTTACTAATTCAAAAAGCATGAATCTTTTAAATCTATATTTACAATAAAAAAGAACAGCAAAAGCAGCAAAGAAAATAAATAAAGGCCAAAAGAACCTGAAAAGGAGTCTCTCAGCAGTCTTGTTCGAAGTCACATTTCAAACAAAACATTTT
>BPLR01010656.1:0-52720 GCA_021605095.1 Caerostris extrusa | reverse complement strand
ATTCTTCATAGCTTTTCACTTTATTATCCATGATAATTATTTGTACTATCCATAATGGCGCAAATAACTTTATTTAGACATGTTGCCAGAGAAAACATTTAAATTTCTTTCTCTAAGAAGTCGAACAATTTATAGGTTTTAAATTGTTAACGTTGGGCCTACCCACATTTTCAATTTGAGTTACAGGAGCATTTCACTAACTTGAAAAAAAAAAAATGATTTTGAAAAATAGCGGTTTGAAATGAAGCAGTTTAAAGAGTTATATCTCGATTTGGGTGGCTTGGAACAGCCACTGAAATAAGGAGTGACCAGTGGAAAGATAATGCGTTTCGATAACACTTTTGAAAACTCTCATGAGTTTGTTTTTCGCAAAAACCCTTCCTTTATTGTTTTCGCCCCAATCTAGAAAATGTGCCTTTCAGCTTTTCTCACTTGGAAATAAAAAAATATTTTATTTATTTAGAATTTACGATAGCGTATCCGAGTTACGCAGAAATATTTCATTTTATATCCATTGTTGGTAACCATTGATGTGATATCCTTTTGATGGTTGCCATCAGAGAAACAAAAATTGTTTGACCTTGGGAAATATAATTAAAATTATAAGTAACATTTTTAGAGACATATAATATTTTTCAATGGCATTTAAACTTTTCCAAAAACTTGAAACTCAGTATTAAGTAATATTTTGTGATGAAATGAATAAATTAATTGTTGCAGAAAATTGTTTAATTTTTAGAAAAAAAAATTTAAAAAAATTTATTTTAATCTTTAGAAACTAAAAAGAAATATAACTTGTTTAATTTTACAACAATATTTTGCTTCTAGTAGCAATAAATCAGAATTTTATGAAATATTTTTCAAAAAATATAATTATGCATTTACATGCATTGTTCATAATCCCTCATTTTAATTAAATTTATATGATAGACATGTAATTTTAAAAATATTTTTTTCATATGAGTAACTAAGGTAATATCAAAATCAATATTACCTTAGGCACTTACACTTTTGAATCTGTGCAGTTTTAAATACTTAGGAACAGAAATTATTTGTCAAAATAATACCTCACCTGAAATAAAAAACAGAATTTTGTCTGCCAATAAGGCCTTTTTGGGTTAAGAAAGCTGTTTCAATCGCAGTTCATCAGCAGAAAAAACTAAACTCTTGTTATATAAAACCCTTATTAGGCCTATTTTGGTCTATGGCTTGAAACTTGGACTTTGGCAAGATCTGATGAGGCCGATTTGGGTATATTTGAGTGGGCTATTCTTGGAGATGTTAGGGAAAGTGATTGTTGGAGAAGACGGTACAACGAAGAAACTTATAAATGCCATAAAGACTCAGATAATATAAAATTTAATAAGATCAAGAGATTAAACTGGGCTGCTCATGTATTTAAAATGAATGATTTGAACCCTATAAAAGAGATCGTTTTGGCAAAGCCACGGGTACAAAGAGGAAGAGGGTGGCACAAGTTGTGATGAATAGACGCAGTTGAAAAGCATTTTGCTGTACAAAAAGTTAAGAATTGAAGGACCATTGTCATCCAGAGGAACAGCATGGAAATCTCTTGGAAAAAAGCCTTGATCCACTGGGCTGTCGTGCTATTGATGATGATGATGATGATGACAACATTAAGGAAGAAAAATGCCAAATTATCACTGCTTATATCAAAAGAATTCATGGTCAAAGTAATTTGCATGAGAACGAAGGTTTTATTGCCCTATTTAGCAGGTTTTCAGACACTGTTTTGAAAAACGAGTAGATTAGGAGAGCTGTAGAATGTCTTGCATTGGCATTCGGATTGCCTTATTGAAGTATTGTTAGGGGGTGGATGGTTTACTAACGCAACATTCAAATGTGAATCACACAAATACGGAAATGCAATGAACGTCAGCATAGAAAGCCACTATTCTTTTTTTTTAATGTATAACGTATTATGCACTCAAAGAAATTTGAAAGAGCTTATTTTGACATTGTTAATTGCGGTAACATACTCATATTCTTATCTATGCGCTTATCGATCTTATCACGTACTTAATTTAAATTATTATACAACATACACCATACATGCATTAAAATATACGTACATCCAACAGTCAACCAAACATTAGAAATTTGAATTTATAAATTTAAATCTCGATTTATTTCAAGCAACAGCCTAATTATTTAATAACACTTACAAAATAACCTGCAAAATATTTTTAAATAGTTTTTAAACTTCTTTATTCTTTGCAAAAGAGTTTTATTTCAATGAATGTAACAGATTTATTTCAATGCATCTTTTTTAATATATATTTTTGAGAGCGTTGCGTAGCAATCACTTATGAAATGTTAAAGGCAGATACAAAATTTTATTAAGAATTGTTAATTAAAGCCAAATAAAATTTCATTTTGTGTTATTAAATTGCTACTTGAACTTAAAAAAGAAAGCATAAAACTGCTTTCAATTTTATTACGAAGCACTTTTTCTCCACCACAAACACCCATTTCTCTTTTAAGAGAGTTTTTCTAAAAATCTTTATTTTATTTACTTTTCTTTCATTATTATTACTATTTTTTATATTTTTGTATTATTATTTTTTTTGAATGAATGCGTTTTAAAGCTTTATAAAATAAAATTAGTGTTTAATGTGTATAAACGAATTTTCTTATATAATATTTAAAAGATTTATTTTATAATTTTCATAAATTATTTCACAAGAATAACTTGTGTTGCCTTCCAAAATTTCGAATTTAATATATATTTTATTTATTGTTAGTCCGGAATAAAATATAATTCTTTGTTTTTAGGATAAATTATCAATTAACAAAAAACTACAAAAGAAATTAATTCTCCCAAGGCTATTTATAACAAATTACACTTTATTTAAAAAAGTTTTTCAGTATATAAAAAGAGTATTCAATGGAACAAAATTTTTAAATTATTCTGATAAAAGCATTTGTATCCTCTTAAAATGTTACTGTAACTGTAAATGTAAATGTAACTGTAACTGTTATTTAAAAGAATTTTTCGAATAATTATTTTTATTTGAGAAATTTTTAAGCTATTTTTTTTAATTAGATTTTGTAAACTGCAATGCAACTCTGGTATTTAGTTTTTATATAAAAGATTTAAATGGGCATATGATTTTTATGAAAGTAACTAATTTGTAAATATATATACGTAATTTAATGTTTTGTGTTTTTTTAATATAAAATCGATGTTTGATTACTGTTGAGTAAATATGTATTTTTTATTATTTTTCAAAATAGTTTGCTAATTTTATTGGAGTTCTATTTTTAATTTAATTTAATTAATATTTAAATTTTTGAATAATTTTTAACGGTTAATAAAAACTTATTATGTTTGCTATACTTATTCCACTACTTTTTTATTACGTTAAGTAATTAATTAAGCATTTTTTTTTTTTTTTAAATTTCACTTAAAATTTTTCTTAATTCAATCTTCTTTCTGTTAATAGAGGTTTAAATAAAATTTTTTATTTCAATCAATAAATTTCTTTCTGAAAAAAAAAATCCTATTACAAATATTTACTTTAAAATTCAATTTTTTAATTTTAACTTTAAATTAATTACAGCAAAAAAAAAAAAAAAAAGAACCTGCTCCCATAGAAATGCTATGATAGTCAACGTAGAAGGCACTGTTCTTTTTTTTTTTTTTTTTTATGTATAAGATATTAATAAAATACTATGTACTCAATGAAATATGAAGGAACTTATTTTGACAATATTAACTCTTACCGATATTTACTTACTCATATACTTACTCTTATCGATTTTTACTCTTATAGATTTGTCCTATCGATATTGTCCTCTATATCAAAATTTTATTTTATTTAAAACAAGAAATAGAAAAAAAAAATTGTTAAAAGCAATTCCTACTTTTTATTAAATAATTACATATAAATATGTATATGCATATGACAGAATCACAATATTAAGTGGTAAAATAGAAAGCGAATTTCCTTGTAATATTCTATTTTCCTTTCTATATATGGTGTTAAATTAAATTAATTAAATTTAATTAATGAATTACTATTTGAAAAACTGTATTAACATCCAGTGTCATCCACTACCAGTTTAAAAAAATGCATCTGAACTTGAGTGGATGAATAAACAGTATTTTATTAATGATTGAAAATTTGAACAAGATATATAAACATATATAGGAAGAGTGTGAACTAATAGTAAGAATTGAAAAGGCAAACATACTACTATATTTCTCCCAAAATCGTCAAAAATATCAACTTCATTTTTTTAATTATGCATTGCCCAAAATAAAATTTTACACATCTTGATATAAATAAAAAAAATCAGACTCAAACCGTTCCGATGATACTAAACATCAGTCTCCAAACCTAAACAAAACACCTCCTAGTTCCCAGATGTTTCCGCCAAAACTCCCAGGGGAGGATTCCAGGACCATCAAACCTCCCCTCTGTGACAAAACCTTCCATCGTTCAAAATCCGCACCCAAAAAAGCTTTAGCTCCACCAACTTAATACCGCTCCTTTGTTAATATGGCCAAAATGACGGACATTTCGCCCCTGCAAACAGAAGATAAAATCTGTCAGTGCCGCCCGATCTCCATGGTCAACTTAAGCCCCCGTTCGATTTTTACACAGGAAGTATTTATTTATTTGATTAGCCTTTGTCCATCTTACCCAAGGGAATGTGTCCCCCAATCTTCCGTTTCATCTGGTTGTTTTGTTCTTCCATCTGTGCCGTCGATCGGATTGGATTATTGTTTTTTTTCTTACTACAGTCGGTCTGTGTTTGTTTCGTTTGTTTATTAAGAGGCCTTCATTCCATGAATCACTCAAGTTTTTATGATGGAAAAAATAATATGTTTCTGTTTTGTAAAATATTTTTAAGGCACAAAGAAATTATTTCTTTCATTCATTCCTATTATTTATTTAAGAGGAATAAAAAATAACCATATTTTCTGAAGGTAAAAATACTATTTACTGGTAATGCATCTCCAGCTTGAATCCAGTAAATATTTTAATTTTTAAATTTTAATTGTTATTTTTTGTTTATTGCTACTTTATCTTTTAAATTTCCTCCTTGTGAATTTTAAATTATGGAAATATGATGGATAAAATAATATTTTTTTGTTTTACAAAATATTTCTAAGGCACAAAAGAAATTATGTTTCTTTCCTATTACTTTTTAAGAGGATCAATAAAAGAAGCATATTTTATAAACGTAAAAACACTTTACTGATAATGTCTATCGGATTGGATTATTGTTTCTTTTTTCTTACAGTCAGTCTGTGTTTGCCCCGGTTTGTTTATTAAGAGGCCTTCCTTCATTTCATGAATTACTCAAGTTTTTATGATGGACAAAATAATATGTTTCTGTTTTATAAAATATTTTTAAAGCATAAAGAAATTCATTCATTCCTATTATAAGAGAAATAAAAAAAACAAGTAATATAAAAGAAAAAAAAAAATTTAAGTCAATTCCTACTTTTTTTCACTATATTGCAGAAAGTCCTTTATAAATAATTTTTCATACATTTTTTTAAGTTTATCTGGCGCCATCTATTGGTAGATATATGCAACTTAAATCTAAAAGAATTCAAATTAATTAATGAATTACTATTTTAAAAAAAAAACTGTATTAACATCAAGTGTCATCTACTACATGTTCAAAAAAATGTATTTGAACTTGAGTGGATGAATAAAAAGTATTTTTATTAACAATTGAAAATGAAAATTTGAACAAGATATATATAGGAAGAGTGTCGAATGGGTTTATTGTTTCTAATAGTAGGAATTGAGTTAAGCATATTTTATAAAAATAATAAAAAAAAAAAAATTGTATTACTTGTATAAATGTAAAACAACTTTACTGTTGCAATGTCGATCGGATTGGATTATTGTTTGTAAAGGACTTTTTCTTACAGTCAGTCTGTGTTAGTTTCGGTTTGTTTATTAAGGGGCTTTCATTTCATGAATTTCTCACTTTTTATGACGGATAAAGTAATATTTTTCTGTTTTATAAAATATTTATTTTTAAGTCATAAAGAAATTATTTCTTTCAATCCTATTATTTTTTAAGAGAATTAATAAAATAAGCCTATTTTATAAATGTAAAAAAACTTTACTAATAATGCGATCGGATTGGATTATTGTTTCTTTTTTACAGTCAGTCTGTGTTTGTTTTGGTTTGTTTATTAAGAGAGGCCTTCATTTCATGAATTACTCAAGTTTTTATGATGGACAATATAATGTTTCTGTTTTATAAAATATTTTAAGGCACGAAGAAATTATTTCTTTCATTCCTACTATAAGAGAAATAAAAAAATAAGCATATTTTCTGAAGGGAAATAAAACTGTTTATTGATAATGTATCTCTAGCGTGCCTCAGTAAAAAATTTTATTTTTTAAATTTCAATTGTTCTTTTTTTGTGTATTGCTACTTTATTTTCTAAATTTCATCCTTATGAATTTTAAGTTACAGAAATATTCGTAATTAAATTATTAATTTTTTACTTAATGACAAGACTGTTTATGTATTATATTTTCCGGATTATCGATATATGTAGATATGGTCCTGATGACAGAGTGACTAGTGCTCTGGCATTTGTTTAAGCTCATAAGATACGAAATTTTGCAATTTAAATTTTGTAATCAGATATTCATTTTAAAAATCAGGAAAACATTAAATCATAACGAAGTCTTTCAAAAGATTCAAAACTAACTAAGTACAAGACCTGAAAAAAAAAAATAGTCATGTGAATCAATCATTGCCATTTTAATGAGCTGAAATAGCAAACTTATTGTACTGCTTGCAATTCTTGTAAACAGTACAAAAAGTTTGTTTCAAAATGGTGGCGGCATTTTTTTAATGCAGGCGATGCACCAGGTCCAACCAGTTTAACTATAAACATCTGTATCGAAGCACGGCATATTTTTTTTCCTTTCCAGGGTCAATGAATAGTGTCTTGAAAATGAACCTAAGTTCTAGGAATCATTAAAAGTTTGTGTACAGCTAAACAATTTGATGTATCTGTGTTTGGTGTATTTGGTACGGCAGGAAATTGATTAGAATAGCAAGAATTTTTATGTTATCCGTAGACACCACATTTCCATCATTAGTTGAAAAATAAAACACTTGTTTTGTAAAACAATTCGCTACAACTAAAGCAATGTGCAATAGTTTACGCAATGCTTTAGTTTAGTTAGGTATGCTGTCCTCTAGTCGTTCATTAATTTCGCTTCCAAATTTACTTTTAAACCTTGTAAGTCCATTGCTTTTCATGTTTCAGTTTGAGATCCAATACTTTTCCTGGAAGCGTATTTGGATTTTTGTTATGCTATTATTAAACGAGTGACATGGAATTCATTCACAGTGGTCCTCTTTGGTAAAAGCTGAATTTGCTCATATTTATCAATGACCTCAGATAAAAGTATGAACTATTCGAACCAGTAACATTATTCGACAACTCGCAAAAAACAAAACTTATAAAAGCAATTTGCTTCTTGTTGTACTTTCAAAGCAATCAACAATTAATATTCAAACAAATCTATAAAATGTTACATTATTGATCATGGACAGTTCTTATGGATTAGGCAAGATGTCTTCTTTGTAAATTTGACTTCTTTTGTTGTAAATTATTGAAAACAAATTGCTATGTTAATTTGAAACAAACAAAAAAATTTTTTTGAATAGTTACATGAGTAAAAACTAATTACACATACTGAATTTAAATCAAATTTCCTAAAATAAGAAAATTAGGAAGAAATTCTGTTTTCGATAAGCATTTAAGCGTATTCAATTTATTTAAAATATTGTTTGTTTTGTGCTTTAATGTTTGCTTTTTGTCTATAGTAAGTTATTTACTCTTGAAAAATTGACAAAATATTTTCTAAATAATTTACAGTTTTTTCAAGCTTTTTGTTATGAAGAAATTGAGAATTTACTTTGCAAAAATTTAGAAAAAACTAATTAATAGCATCTAAAATATTTTTTGTTGTCATATAAACATAAATAATTTAGACAGAAAAAAAAAAAACAGAATAAATCAGGAAAAATTATTCTTCAGAATTTATTTTAAAAATAAAGTAAATAAATTAACTCTCCAACTAATCTTTATTCTTATTAGTTCTAAAAATCTCGGAAAATTTGAAACAATTCACAGTAATTTCCGAAAGGAATGTTTATATATTACTATATATATCATCCATTAATTAGCATGTTCATTTGACTACATATAAAATTTAATTATAATGAACTTAACAAAAAAAAAAAAAAAAAATTTTTTTTTCCTTGGACATTTTGAATGTTTTTCAGTAATTCCATTCCGGATCATTTCTTCTTTGGAATAAATTCTAGAAAAGCAATTCTTAACCTAGTTCTAAAACTAGTTATTATTCTTATTGATTCTAAAAACCTCTGAAAAATAAAAAATTAGATAGAAAATAGAATTAACGGTAACTTCTGAAAGACTATATATATCATCCTAATTAACATAATAACAATATATATCTTCCTTTAATTAACATATTCATTTGACTACATATAAAATTTAATTATAATGAACTTACAAAAAACCTTTTTTTCCTTAGACATTTTGATTGTTCTTCAGAAATTCCAATCCTGATCATTACTTTAGAATAATTTCTATTCATTTGACTACATATAAAATTTAATTATAATGAACTTGACAAAAAAACCTTTTTTCCTTGGACATTTTGATTGTTCTTCAGAAATTCCAATCCTGATCATTACTTTAGAATAATTTCTATTCATTTGACTACATATAAAATTTAATTATAATGAATTGACCAAAAAAACCTTTTTTTCCTTGGACAGTTTGATTGTTCTTCAGAAATTCCAATCCTGATCATTACTTTAGAATAATTTCTATTCATTTGACTACATATAAAATTTAATTATAATGAACTGACCAAAAAACCTTTTTTTCCTTGGACAGTTTGATTGTTCTTCAGAAATTCCAATCCTGATCATTACTTTAGAATAATTTCTATTCATTTGACTACATATAAAATTTAATTATAAGGAACTGACCAAAAAACCCTTTTTTTCCTTGGACAGTTTGATTGTTCTTCAGAAATTCCAATCCTGATCATTACTTTAGAATAATTTCTATTCATTTGACTACATATAAAATTTAATTATAATGAACTGACCAAAAAAACCTTTTTTTTTTGGACAGTTTGATTGTTCTTCAGAAGTTCCAATCCTGATCATTACTTTAGAATAATTTCTATTCATTTGACTACATATAAAATTTAATTATAATGAACAGACCAAAAACCATTTTTTTCCTTGGACAGTTTGATTGTTCTTCAGAAATTCCAATCCTGATCATTACTTTAGAATAATTTCTATTCATTTGACTACATATAAAATTTAATTATAATGAACTGACCAAAAACCTTTTCCTTGGACAGTTTGATTGTTCTTCAGAAATTCCAATCCTGATCATTACTTTAGAATAATTTCTATTCATTTGACTACATATAAAATTTAATTATAATGAACTTACAAAAAACTTTTTTTTTCTTGGACAGTTGGATTGTTCTTCAGAAATTCCAATCCTGATCATTACTTTAGAATAATTTCTATTCATTTGACTACATATAAAATTTAATTATAATGAACTGACCAAAAACCTTTTTCCTTGGACAGTTTGATTGTTCTTCAGAAATTCCAATCCTGATCATTACTTTAGAATAATTTCTATTCATTTGACTACATATAAAATTTAATTATAATGAACTGACCAAAAAACCTTTTTCCTTGGACAGTTGGATTGTTCTTCAGAAATTCCAATCCTGATCATTACTTTAGAATAATTTCTATTCATTTGACTACATATAAAATTTAATTATAATGAACTGACCAAAAACCTTTTTTTCCTTGGACAGTTTGATTGTTCTTCAGAAATTCCAATCCTGATCATTACTTTAGAATAATTTCTATTCATTTGACTACATATAAAATTTAATTATAATGAACTGACCAAAAAACCTTTTTTTTCCTTGGACAGTTTGATTGTTCTTCAGAAATTCCAATCCTGATCATTACTTTAGAATAATTTCTATTCATTTGACTACATATAAAATTTAATTATAATGAACTGACCAAAAAACCTTTTTTCCTTGGACAGTTTGATTGTTCTTCAGAAATTCCAATCCTGATCATTACTTTAGAATAATTTCTATTCATTTGACTACATATAAAATTTAATTATAATGAACTGACCAAAAACCTTTTTTCCTTGGACAGTTGGATTGTTCTTCAGAAATTCCAATCCTGATCATTACTTTAGAATAATTTCTATTCATTTGACTACATATAAAATTTAATTATAATGAACTGACCAAAAACCTTTTTTTCCTTGGACAGTTTGATTGTTCTTCAGAAATTCCAATCCTGATCATTACTTTAGAATAATTTCTATTCATTTGACTACATATAAAAATTTAATTATAATGAACTGACAAAAACCTTTTTTTCCTTGGACAGTTTGATTGTTCTTCAGAAATTCCAATCCTGATCATTACTTTAGAATAATTTCTATTCATTTGACTACATATAAAATTTAATTATAATGAACTGACCAAAAACCTTTTTTTCCTTGGACAGTTTGATTGTTCTTCAGAAATTCCAATCCTGATCATTACTTTAGAATAATTTCTATTCATTTGACTACATATAAAATTTAATTATAATGAACTGACCAAAAAACCTTTTTCCTTGGACAGTTTGATTGTTCTTCAGAAATTCCAATCCTGATCATTACTTTAGAATAATTTCTATTCATTTGACTACATATAAAATTTAATTATAATGAACTTACCAAAAACCTTTTTTTCCTTGGACAGTTTGATTGTTCTTCAGAAATTCCAATCCTGATCATTACTTTAGAATAATTTCTATTCATTTGACTACATATAAAATTTAATTATAATGAACTGACCAAAAACCTTTTTTTCCTTGGACAGTTTGATTGTTCTTCAGAAATTCCAATCCTGATCATTACTTTAGAATAATTTCTATTCATTTGACTACATATAAAATTTAATTATAATGAACTGACCAAAAAACCTTTTTTCCTTGGACAGTTTGATTGTTCTTCAGAAATTCCAATCCTGATCATTACTTTAGAATAATTTCTATTCATTTGACTACATATAAAATTTAATTATAATGAACTGACCAAAAAACCTTTTTTCCTTGGACAGTTTGATTGTTCTTCAGAAATTCCAATCCTGATCATTACTTTAGAATAATTTCTATTCATTTGACTACATATAAAATTTTTATTATAATGAACAGACCAAAAAACCTTTTTTTCCTTGGACAGTTTGATTGTTCTTCAGAAATTCCAATCCTGATCATTACTTTAGAATAATTTCTATTCATTTGACTACATATAAAATTTAATTATAAGGAACTGACCAAAAACCTTTTTTTCCTTGGACAGTTTGATTGTTCTTCAGAAATTCCAATCCTGATCATTACTTTAGAATAATTTCTATTCATTTGACTACATATAAAATTTAATTATAAGGAACTGACCAAAAAACCTTTTTTTTTTTCCTTGGACAGTTTGATTGTTCTTCAGAAATTCCAATCCTGATCATTACTTTAGAATAATTTCTATTCATTTGACTACATATAAAATTTAATTATAATGAACTGACCAAAAACCTTTTTTCCTTGGACAGTTTGATTGTTCTTCAGAAGTTCCAATCCTGATCATTACTTTAGAATAATTTCTATTCATTTGACTACATATAAAATTTAATTATAATGAACAGACCAAAAACCTTTTTTTCCTTGGACAGTTTGATTGTTCTTCAGAAATTCCAATCCTGATCATTACTTTAGAATAATTTCTATTCATTTGACTACATATAAAATTTAATTATAATGAACTGACCAAAAACCTTTTTTTCTTGGACAGTTTGATTGTTCTTCAGAAGTTCCAATCCTGATCATTACTTTAGAATAATTTCTATTCATTTGACTACATATAAAATTTAATTATAATGAACAGACCAAAAAACCTTTTTTTCCTTGGACAGTTTGATTGTTCTTCAGAAATTCCAATCCTGATCATTACTTTAGAATAATTTCTATTCATTTGACTACATATAAAATTTAATTATAATGAACAGACCAAAAACCTTTTTTTTTCCTTGGACAGTTTGATTGTTCTTCAGAAATTCCAATCCTGATCATTACTTTAGAATAATTTCTATTCATTTGACTACATATAAAATTTAATTATAATGAACTGACCAAAAACCTTTTTTTCCTTGGACAGTTTGATTGTTCTTCAGAAATTCCAATCCTGATCATTACTTTAGAATAATTTCTATTCATTTGACTACATATAAAATTTAATTATAATGAACTGACCAAAAACCTTTTTTTTTCCTTGGACAGTTTGATTGTTCTTCAGAAATTCCAATCCTGATCATTACTTTAGAATAATTTCTATTCATTTGACTACATATAAAATTTAATTATAATGAACTGACCAAAAACCTTTTTTCCTTGGACAGTTTGATTGTTCTTCAGAAATTCCAATCCTGATCATTACTTTAGAATAATTTCTATTCATTTGACTACATATAAAATTTAATTATAATGAACTGACCAAAAAACCTTTTTTTCCTTGGACAGTTTGATTGTTCTTCAGAAATTCCAATCCTGATCATTACTTTAGAATAATTTCTATTCATTTGACTACATATAAAATTTAATTATAATGAACTGACAAAAAACCTTTTTTTCCTTGGACAGTTTGATTGTTCTTCAGAAATTCCAATCCTGATCATTACTTTAGAATAATTTCTATTCATTTGACTACATATAAAATTTAATTATAATGAACTGAACAAAAACCTTTTTTTTCCTTGGACAGTTTGATTGTTCTTCAGAAATTCCAATCCTGATCATTACTTTAGAATAATTTCTATTCATTTGACTACATATAAAATTTAATTATAATGAACTGACCAAAAACCTTTTTTTCCTTGGACAGTTTGATTGTTCTTCAGAAATTCCAATCCTGATCATTACTTTAGAATAATTTCTATTCATTTGACTACATATAAAATTTAATTATAATGAACTGACCAAAAAACCTTTTTTCCTTGGACAGTTTGATTGTTCTTCAGAAATTCCAATCCTGATCATTACTTTAGAATAATTTCTATTCATTTGACTACATATAAAATTTAATTATAATGAACAGACCAAAAACCTTTTTTCCTTGGACAGTTTGATTGTTCTTCAGAAATTCCAATCCTGATCATTACTTTAGAATAATTTCTATTCATTTGACTACATATAAAATTTAATTATAAGGAACTGACCAAAAAACTTTTTTCCTTGGACAGTTTGATTGTTCTTCAGAAATTCCAATCCTGATCATTACTTTAGAATAATTTCTATTCATTTGACTACATATAAAATTTAATTATAATGAACTGACCAAAAAACCTTTTTTTCCTTGGACAGTTTGATTGTTCTTCAGAAATTCCAATCCTGATCATTACTTTAGAATAATTTCTATTCATTTGACTACATATAAAATTTAATTATAATGAACTGACCAAAAACCTTTTTTTCCTTGGACAGTTTGATTGTTCTTCAGAAATTCCAATCCTGATCATTACTTTAGAATAATTTCTATTCATTTGACTACATATAAAATTTAATTATAATGAACTGACCAAAAAAACCTTTTTTTCCTTGGACAGTTTGATTGTTCTTCAGAAATTCCAATCCTGATCATTACTTTAGAATAATTTCTATTCATTTGACTACATATAAAATTTAATTATAATGAACTGACCAAAAAACCTTTTTTTCCTTGGACAGTTTGATTGTTCTTCAGAAATTCCAATCCTGATCATTACTTTAGAATAATTTCTATTCATTTGACTACATATAAAATTTAATTATAATGAACTGACCAAAAAACCTTTTTTTCCTTGGACAGTTTGATTGTTCTTCAGAAATTCCAATCCTGATCATTACTTTAGAATAATTTCTATTCATTTGACTACATATAAAATTTAATTATAATGAACTGACCAAAAAACCTTTTTTTCCTTGGACAGTTTGATTGTTCTTCAGAAATTCCAATCCTGATCATTACTTTAGAATAATTTCTATTCATTTGACTACATATAAAATTTAATTATAATGAACTGACCAAAAACCTTTTTTTCCTTGGACAGTTTGATTGTTCTTCAGAAATTCCAATCCTGATCATTACTTTAGAATAATTTCTATTCATTTGACTACATATAAAATTTAATTATAATGAACTGACAAAAAAACCTTTTTTTTCCTTGGACAGTTTGATTGTTCTTCAGAAATTCCAATCCTGATCATTACTTTAGAATAATTTCTATTCATTTGACTACATATAAAATTTAATTATAATGAACTGACAAAAACCTTTTTTTCCTTGGACAGTTTGATTGTTCTTCAGAAATTCCAATCCTGATCATTACTTTAGAATAATTTCTATTCATTTGACTACATATAAAATTTAATTATAATGAACTGACCAAAAAACCTTTTTTTTTCCTTGGACAGTTTGATTGTTCTTCAGAAATTCCAATCCTGATCATTACTTTAGAATAATTTCTATTCATTTGACTACATATAAAATTTAATTATAAGGAACTGACCAAAAACCTTTTTTTTTCCTTGGACAGTTTGATTGTTCTTCAGAAATTCCAATCCTGATCATTACTTTAGAATAATTTCTATTCATTTGACTACATATAAAATTTAATTATAAGGAACTGACCAAAAACCCTTTTTTTCCTTGGACAGTTTGATTGTTCTTCAGAAATTCCAATCCTGATCATTACTTTAGAATAATTTCTATTCATTTGACTACATATAAAATTTAATTATAATGAACTGACCAAAAACCTTTTTTCCTTGGACAGTTTGATTGTTCTTCAGAAATTCCAATCCTGATCATTACTTTAGAATAATTTCTATTCATTTGACTACATATAAAATTTAATTATAATGAACAGACCAAAAAACCTTTTTTTCCTTGGACAGTTTGATTGTTCTTCAGAAATTCCAATCCTGATCATTACTTTAGAATAATTTCTATTCATTTGACTACATATAAAATTTAATTATAATGAACTGACCAAAAAAACCTTTTTTCCTTGGACAGTTTGATTGTTCTTCAGAAGTTCCAATCCTGATCATTACTTTAGAATAATTTCTATTCATTTGACTACATATAAAATTTAATTATAATGAACAGACCAAAAACCTTTTTTTCCTTGGACAGTTTGATTGTTCTTCAGAAATTCCAATCCTGATCATTACTTTAGAATAATTTCTATTCATTTGACTACATATAAAATTTTATTATAATGAACTGACCAAAAACCTTTTTCCTTGGACAGTTTGATTGTTCTTCAGAAATTCCAATCCTGATCATTACTTTAGAATAATTTCTATTCATTTGACTACATATAAAATTTAATTATAATGAACTGACCAAAAAACCTTTTTTTTCCTTGGACAGTTTGATTGTTCTTCAGAAATTCCAATCCTGATCATTACTTTAGAATAATTTCTATTCATTTGACTACATATAAAATTTAATTATAATGAACTGACCAAAAAACCTTTTTTTCCTTGGACAGTTGATTGTTCTTCAGAAATTCCAATCCTGATCATTACTTTAGAATAATTTCTATTCATTTGACTACATATAAAATTTAATTATAATGAACTGACCAAAAAACCTTTTTTTCCTTGGACAGTTTGATTGTTCTTCAGAAATTCCAATCCTGATCATTACTTTAGAATAATTTCTATTCATTTGACTACATATAAAATTTAATTATAATGAACTGACCAAAAACCTTTTTTTCCTTGGACAGTTTGATTGTTCTTCAGAAATTCCAATCCTGATCATTACTTTAGAATAATTTCTATTCATTTGACTACATATAAAATTTAATTATAATGAACTTACAAAAAAACCTTTTTTTCCTTGGACAGTTTGATTGTTCTTCAGAAATTCCAATCCTGATCATTACTTTAGAATAATTTCTATTCATTTGACTACATATAAAATTTAATTATAATGAACTGACCAAAAACCTTTTTTTCCTTGGACAGTTGGATTGTTCTTCAGAAATTCCAATCCTGATCATTACTTTAGAATAATTTCTATTCATTTGACTACATATAAAATTTAATTATAATGAACTGACCAAAAAACCTTTTTTTCCTTGGACAGTTTGATTGTTCTTCAGAAATTCCAATCCTGATCATTACTTTAGAATAATTTCTATTCATTTGACTACATATAAAATTTAATTATAATGAACTGACCAAAAAACCTTTTTTTTCCTTGGACAGTTTGATTGTTCTTCAGAAATTCCAATCCTGATCATTACTTTAGAATAATTTCTATTCATTTGACTACATATAAAATTTAATTATAATGAACTGACCAAAAACCTTTTTTTTTCCTTGGACAGTTTGATTGTTCTTCAGAAATTCCAATCCTGATCATTACTTTAGAATAATTTCTATTCATTTGACTACATATAAAATTTAATTATAATGAACTTACCAAAAACCTTTTTTCCTTGGACAGTTTGATTGTTCTTCAGAAATTCCAATCCTGATCATTACTTTAGAATAATTTCTATTCATTTGACTACATATAAAATTTAATTATAATGAACTGACCAAAAACCTTTTTTTCCTTGGACAGTTTGATTGTTCTTCAGAAATTCCAATCCTGATCATTACTTTAGAATAATTTCTATTCATTTGACTACATATAAAAATTTAATTATAATGAACTGACCAAAAACCTTTTTTTCCTTGGACAGTTGGATTGTTCTTCAGAAATTCCAATCCTGATCATTACTTTAGAATAATTTCTATTCATTTGACTACATATAAAATTTAATTATAATGAACTGACAAAAAAACCTTTTTTTCCTTGGACAGTTTGATTGTTCTTCAGAAATTCCAATCCTGATCATTACTTTAGAATAATTTCTATTCATTTGACTACATATAAAATTTAATTATAATGAACTGACCAAAAAACCTTTTTTTCCTTGGACAGTTTGATTGTTCTTCAGAAATTCCAATCCTGATCATTACTTTAGAATAATTTCTATTCATTTGACTACATATAAAATTTAATTATAATGAACTTACAAAAAAAACCTTTTTTTTCCTTGGACAGTGGATTGTTCTTCAGAAATTCCAATCCTGATCATTACTTTAGAATAATTTCTATTCATTTGACTACATATAAAATTTAATTATAATGAACTGACCAAAAACCTTTTTTTCCTTGGACAGTTTGATTGTTCTTCAGAAATTCCAATCCTGATCATTACTTTAGAATAATTTCTATTCATTTGACTACATATAAAATTTAATTATAAAGAACTTACAAAAACCTTTTTTTTTTTGGACAGTTGGATTGTTCTTCAGAAATTCCAATCCTGATCATTACTTTAGAATAATTTCTATTCATTTGACTACATATAAAATTTAATTATAATGAACTGACCAAAAAACCTTTTTTTCCTTGGACAGTTTGATTGTTCTTCAGAAATTCCAATCCTGATCATTACTTTAGAATAATTTCCATTCATTTGACTACATATAAAATTTAATTATAATGAACTTACAAAAACCTTTTTTCCTTGGACAGTTGGATTGTTCTTCAGAATTCCAATCCTGATCATTACTTTAGAATAATTTCTAGGAAAACAATTCTTAACCTATTTATTATTATTATTGATTCTGAAAACCTCTGTAAAATAGGAAACATTAACGGTAACTTCAGAAAGACATGTTTACATATTACTATATATCTCATCCTTTAATTAACATGTTCATTAGACTACATGTAAAATTTAATTATAATGAACTTAATAAAAAACATTTTTTTCCCTTGGACATTTTGATTGTTTTTCGGAAATTCCAATCCAATTCAATTCTTTAGAATAATTTCTGGAAAAACAATTCTTAACCTGATTCTAAACTAATTATTATTCTTATTGATTCTAAAAAATCTCGGGTGAATAGAAAATAATTAACGGTCACTTCTGAAAGACATGTTTACATGTTACTAATATCTCATCCTTTAATAGACATATTCATTTGACTACGCATAATATGTAATTATAATGAAGTTACCAAAATACATTTTTTTTCCTTGAACATTTTGATTGTTTTTCGGAAATTCCAATCCGATCAGTTCTTTTTTTTAGAATTTCTAAAAACAATTCTTAGCCTAATTATTATTTTTGTTGTTTCTAAAGTCATTGAAGAAATAGGAAACAATTAACGACATGTGTTAACGATAAATTATTCTAAAGTAATGATCAGGATTGGAATTTCTGAAGAACAATCAAAATGTCCAAGGAAAAACGACTTCTGATGACATGTTTACATATTACTATGTATCTCATCTTTTAATTAACATGTCCATGACTTTACATAAAATGCAATTGTAATGAACTAACTAAAAAAACTTTTTCCTTCTTCGGAAATTCCAATCCGGATTATTTTTCCTTTGGAATAATTTCTAGAAAACAATTCTTAATCTAATTCTAAAACTAATTCTTCTTCTTATTGATTCTGAAAACCTCTGACAAATAGGAAATAATTAATGGTAATTTCTGAAAGACATGTTTACATATTACTATGTATCTCATCTTTTAATTAACATGTCCATGACTTTACATAAAATGTAATTGTAATGAACTAACTAAAAAAACTTTCCCTTCTTCGGAAATTCCAGTCCGGATTATTTTTCCTTTAGAATAATTTCTAGAAAAACAATTCTTAACCTAATTCTAAAACTAATTCTTCTTCTTATTGATTCTGAAAACCTCTGACAAATAGGAAATAATTAATGGTAATTTCTGAAAGACATGTTTACATATTACTATGTATCTCATCTTTTAATTAACATGTCCATGACTTTACATAAAATGTAATTGTAATGAACTAACTAAAAAAACTTTTTCCCTTCTTCGGAAATTCCAGTCCGGATTATTTTTCCTTTAGAATAATTTCTAGAAAAACAATTCTTAACCTAATTCTAAAACTAATTCTTCTTCTTATTGATTCTGAAAACCTCTGACAAATAGGAAATAATTAATGGTAATTTCTGAAAGACATGTTTACATATTACTATGTATCTCATCTTTTAATTAACATGTCCATGGCTTTACATAAAATGTAATTGTAATGAACTAACTAAAAAAACTTTTCCCTTCTTCGAAAATTCCAGTCCGGATTATTTTTCCTTCAGAATAATTTCTAGAAAAACAATTCTTAACCTAATTCTAAAACTAATTCTTCTTCTTATTGATTCTGAAAACCTCTGACAAATAGGAAATAATTAATGGTAATTTCTGAAAGACATGTTTACATATTACTTTACATCTCTTCCTTTAATGAACACGTTCATTTGACTACAAATACTATTTAATTCCATGAAATTGTAAGAAAAAATTATTCTGAGCCATTTTGTTTCTCAGTTTTTTTCCCAACCTATTTGCCCTAACAGTTCCGATAAAGGAAAAAAAAAGTTAGTTTCGGTTGAATCACATACTTTTCTCCGAAAATTCAATATACGGTCTATTTTTTTCTTACAAGTTTAGTTTGTTGGTTTATTCTGCAATGGTTGTGCGCCACAAAACCTACAATTACTGTAATCTTATAGCACATCCGTTGCCGCACTTTGATTATCCGTAGCACACTACGATGGACGTAACTGTGAGAAACTCCACTAATGATAGTCTTACCATCCAATGCACCTCTGATTGATAACAGATGCGTAATGGATTTTAAATTTTGTTTACTACCCCACCCCACCCTACTTTCTTCGAAGAATTCACTTAAACTGAAATGAGAAAAAGATTCCACCTTCGTCTAGTTTCATGAACACTTAAAGGTATTCTTTTTTTTTATATATATATAAGTAAATTTTTGCACTTTGGTGAGTGGAACCTTTTTTTTTTTTTCCTTCCAAGTTTTATTAAAAGTGATTTAGTAAATTTCTTGCAGAATACAATGGAAATTTTGTTTTTTATCCTTAAGAATTTCTTAGTATTAAAGGAAAAAAATAACACAGCTGCGTTAAAAAAATTTTTTTTTGAAGATGGGTAATATTATTTAAAGGATATTAATTTTCGAGCCAACCGAATCATATAACCTGTAATATATCTGAAAAAATAGGTTGTAATAATAATATGTTATGCAGTTAACTAAAATTCTGTTGAAATTATTTCATTATTTGAAAAATATATTGATTTTATTAAATTCTGCTGCAAATAAATTCATAATTTTGAGTTAGATTAATCTTTTAAGTAGATATCCTTTTTTCTTAAAACTAAGGCTAAATGTAGAAGTTTTTTGTTTTGGACCAATAATTTCTAGCTCACAAATGGTTACAATACTTATTGTTTAGAATTATTTTTCACCTAAACGTGAAATCTAAGCATAAACCTTTTCTCAGTAAAATTCATGAGATCTTTCTGTTGAACAATTTGATTGAGATGTCAAACTAGCGTCTCTATTCAACGCCAATAGTAGTTTACAGCCCATAAATTACGTACTAAACATAAATAAATCAAATAAATTCAATAAATCAAACCTGATTTAATTAAATAAATTAGCATTAGATAAAAACTGCGTATAGAACAAATGTTAAATTTGATTATTACATAGATTTTAAAATAGATGCTAAATTTGACCAAATTGATACCCATAGATGCTAAATTTGACATATTTCAAAATCATTCCAATCATGTCAATATTGATATTTCATCGTATTTTTTAAAATTGCCACACAGTATTTACAAGTCTATACAAGTCTATCTACAAATTTAGTCTTACAAGTCTACACACCATTTCTAAGTGTTCCATTTATTGTTCATTTACGGCCTGTTAACGAGAATTCAGCAGTTCAGTCTCTTGCAATGCTTTACTAGATTCTGAAATGAGGACTTTAAGGATACATGGAAGACCTAATCTCCATCATGTTAAATTGATAATTTTTGGTTCTCAGAAACTATGAAAGTTAAAAGGCATTAAATGTCTATGGAAGATCATAGATGGATTTGTTTTATGCATTTTACCTCAATAATAATAATAATGTCATTTTTTTAACTTGGAGAATAATGTAGTTTAAATTAATGTAATTTATTTGATATATGCAGTCACATTCGTCCTCAAATGCATTTTATTTCGTATGTTCTTATGCATTTCACAAATCATATTCATAGTATGTACATAATTCTATTGAAGTCAAAAAGCTTCTTCCTAAATTCAGCAGTTCAGCCTCTTGCAATGCTCTACTAGATTCTGTAGTGAGGATTTTAAAGGTACATGGAAGATCCAATGCCCACTATGTTAAATTGGTCATATTAGGTTCTCAGAAAGATCAAATGACTATGGGAGGATAGATGGACATCTTTTATGCGTCTTACCTCTCATTTTTTTCTCGTACTCAAAAAAAAAAGTAATAATATAAATAATTTTCTTTTTTTTTTTGAACTTTGGCAATAATACATTTTAAATTAATGTAATTTATTTGATACATACAGGGACATTCGTCCTCAAATGCATTTTATTTCATGTTTCCTTATGCATTTCACAAATTATATTCATAGTATGTACATAATTCTATTGAAGTCAAAAAAAGCTTCTTCCTAAATTGTACTAAATCAGAAATGGAGATCTCACATATCCCATTTTCGGAAATATCTATTTTATTTTTCTTGCAAGAAATTCTTTATTCCCCCTCTTTACTCTCAGGTATCATCAACTGCTTCGTATTCTACACGCATCACGAATGTCTCGAGCCATTTTTGTCGGATGCCCCGTTTTATAGAGATTGAAAAGGGGAAGGAAAGGGAAAAGAAATTAATGACAAGAAATCGAATCATACCCAAGTAGAAAGAAAAAAAGAAAAAAAAGAAAGAAAAAGTTGCATCCTTCTTCTTTCCCCTTCTTCTTCTTTCATTTTATTCGACATTTAAGCGGTTGAAAAGAAATCCTTCCGAAGTCTACCTTTTCTAACTATTCCATTTATTGTTCCCCGCAAAAAAATATGCCTTATTGATAATAGGATTATTCCAGTCCGAAAACTTCAGAACTGGATACATGCGACGACCGAGATCAAAAGAATATGGGGATGCATATAGTAAGAGAAAGAAGACAAAAGGGAAATTTCAAACTGATCCTCTACGCTAGAAATCCCAAAAAAGAAGATATAAGCTGATATTCAGATTGGAACTTCACTTTTTTTCGCTTACTTTTTTTTTTTGTCAAAAATTCTTTTGTTTCGCTCTGTGTTTTCATCCATATCTGTACCATTAAATATTTCAGCTTTAGAGAGAAATATAGCTATTTCGATGCTTTTTGAAAGAACCATCATATTAAAATTTTCACTTTTCTGCTAATTTCTTAACATTTTGTTCCAAAGAATAGTTTAAGAATTTCATATATTAAAACATTAATTTATTTTGATCATCTTTTCAATATATAACTGGACTAGCTTTTGCCCTTCGATTTCATTTAATATTTCATGTAAGAGGAATTTGAGGACACATCGCAAGATGAACCAGCTAGACATCATATATAATTCAATCTCTGCAATCAACATGAATCATTTTTAAAATGTTTCCACTATTTTGTGCATATTTAAATAGTAAACAGCTTGTTTTATTTCACTTTTACACAACAAAACTCTTCAATAATAATTTTATTCCTATACTACTCTAATTTAGTGGTAGCGTGGCCAGCTAGGTTACAGAAGACATAAGGGCCTGATGGCCGTGTGACTAGCGCTTTGACTGTCAGTGCAATGGATGTTTGTAGTGGTTTGGAATCCACTTTAAGCAGTAGGTCACTCTCTAATAGGACTGTACAGAGTTGGGCGTAGGGCTGACAATTCTGCCCCGCAAAAGTTCAGAACTGGATACATGCGACGACTAAGATCAAAAGAATATGGGGATGCATCTAGTAAGAGAAAAGAAGACAAAAGGGAAAGAAGGGGAAATTTCAAACTGATTCTGTACGCTAGGAATCCCCAAAAAAAAGAAGAAATAAGTTGATATTCAGATTGGAACTTCACTTTTTTTTGCTTACTTTTTTTTTTTTGTCAAATATTCTTTTTGTTTGACTGTATGTTTTTATCCATATCTGTACCATTAAATATTTCATCTTTAGGGAGAAATATATCAGGTTTCGATTCTTTTCTGAAAGAACCATCATATTAAAGTTCTCACTTTTCTATTAATTTCCTATCATTTTTTCCAATAAAGCTTTTAAGAAATTCATATATTAAAATTATCGAATTACAAAGAACTTAGTAAATTTAAAATATTGATTTATTTTGATCATCTTTTCAATATGTAATTGGGCTAGATAGATTCGACATTAAGAGGTACTCGAGGACATATCACTAGATGAACTAACCTAGACATCATAGCTAATTCAATCTCTGCAATCAACATGAAACATTTTGCGAAATTTTTTTCATTATTTTGCGCGCATTTAAATAGCAAACAGCTTGTTTTATTTCACTTTTACACAACAGAATTCTTCAACAGTAATTTTACTACTCTTGTTTAGTGGTAGTGGGATCAGATGGCTTACAAAAGGCCTGAGGGCCTGATGGGCGAGTGACTAGCGATCTGAGCACGGTTTCGATTCCCGCTGGTGCCATGGATATTTCTATTATTCGAAATCCATTTTAACCGTAGGTCCCGGTCTAATATGACTCTAGAGCGTTTCGCTAACAACCCATAGAAAGTCAGCGTCACGGAACCAAGTCAGACTTCTACCTATGGGTGCTCCATCCCAACAGAAGCTGCTTTCCTTTCTCTCCTTCCATAAGACCACATGGTTTTTGGATTTGGTCTAAATGCTGCTTTGGCCTTTTCTGTTGTTAATTCTTATCCAAGTGGAATAAGAAATAACAACCAAAAGGCCAAAAGTCCATTACAAACACTATTCTGAAAAAAAAAAAACCATAGTTTGATTGTGACTGAAATTTTAGCAACAAAAGTAGATAGTTGGAGATCTTCTGAATTTTCATTATTACAAGCAAATGGGTAGGGATAGTTATATACCTGTGAAAGTCCTGTAAGAAGTCATTATTCATCTTTTTCTTCCCAATGGATGCAATCTACCAAAACCCCTTATTTAATAAATAGTTGAACAGCTGTTTTTATTTATTTATAAACAAGAAATACCCATTATTCCCAAGAAATACCCATTCCTCTCATTTTATTTTTATCAATCTTAAGAATAGCAATTACAAGTTGAACAGCATTCAATTTTCTCATCATCTATTCGATCAGTTTTTTATGTAAAACAATGTTAAATTAAATATTCAAAGTATTTCTTCATTTTTATTTTGCAAGAAATAAGTTTGAAAGGCACCCTTGTGTATATTTTGAGCTACCTTCACTTGCTTTCCAAGTTTTTCAATTTTAATCCAGCACCCATAAATATGGCCGATGTTGGCAAGCAAACTTGTATATTTATAATTTATATGTTTTTAAAGATTTTTTTTTTTTTGTTTATATATATTTATAACTTTAAACCAGGTGTTTTTAAACTTTTTGAAATCGGGACGCATTTAAAATCCTACATATAATTGTTAGGCACTATATACTAATTTTTGAGTGTAGTGTGCAGGTTGGGCAACCAGATTGTAACTGGGTGAGGTTGGGTTGAGATACTTGAGGCTTAGGTTGGGAGCTCACAGCTTTATTTACACAAACACCACACACACATACAATTAGAGACATACAATATTTAACACATTTAAAGACATTAGTTATAGATTCGCGGAAGGATTCCATTTTTAAGCTGAAAACTAGATACTCAGGTATACGCAAGGGGCACGAAAGATACTTCCTCTCCAGGTATCTACAATGAGTCTTCTAGGCCAATAAATACGCAGGGTTGCGTTACATATATTTCCTCTCGGGATGAGAACTTATAAAATAAACGTTTATCAGTGGTAACGCAGGTTGCACAGTGCTTCTTCCCGGGTGAGAGTCTAGAGATCGACTGATCATTTCTCCTGAACACCACAAGAATGCGCTCTTTCCAGTGTGTAGGAGGAAAAAGAAGCACATCAGAAATATATTATAATAATTAAGCCAAACATTATGGAAAAAAATAATACAATAAAAATTTTTAAAATACTAGTTTACTCATTGTTATGATTGTGAGAAACAAGAGTTTAATGTGCCCTAGCGATTCCTTCAATGTTTGGGCATATATTTGAAAGGCAAACTCTTATTTCCTGGTCAGTAAATTTGAGATTAATACTTAATTGTGGTGAGGGTAGAAAATCCCAAATCACATACGATGCTGAACATTTTAGTAAAATATTCAAACCTTTTTTAGATATTGACATTTATTCTTATTTCATAAAAATTCAAAAAGTTTCGAGAGAAACAATTCCTGATGTTTAGTCATCAATCCACGATCAGTGGATACAGCCGCCAGAAAAAAAAAAAAACCTTACTGTATTTGTTTTAATATCTGAACACGTATTTCTCTGGAATACCAGTTGGCGCAGTCAAAAATCTCTTAATCCCTTTGAGAACCACCGCTCTAAACTATAATTCTGTTGACCCGAAAGGCTGATATGTTATTGGTAGAATGGCTATCTATTAAGAATAAACCATCTATCAAATATATTTATCGTTAATAAATAATAAATATTGGTCTATTGTAATTGCTGGTTCTTAACTCATTCGGATATAAAACCTACTGCTTAGATGAAAAAAAGTTTACAAGAGTTTAATTTAATAACAATTTAATTTACTTTTTAATTTTTTAATTAACTTGCCTGTTTTATTTCTAATTTCTTAATATTAGAAGGTAGAAATTAAATTAATAAATTCAAAAGCACCAGAAACTTATTATTACAAAAATTTAATTCATTAAGGTGAAATTACAAAAACTTCTATGCATCAAATGAGATTGATTTTGATTAAAATTGTGAAATGCATTTTTTTTTAAAGGGGGAAAATATATCAATAAAAATTTATAATCATAAAGAATAGCAGTAGAAAAAGATATTTTAAATTAAAAAAAAATTTATGTTATATTTTGTTCGTACTATATGTCTTGTTTCGTAATTATACTGAATTCTTTTTATTTGAAAAAAAGAAATTAAATTACTATATTAAAATAAAAAAAAAATTAAAAAAATTACTATATTAAAATTTACACCTTAAAATTTACTATAAAAGAGAGACACTTTTAAAATATATATTTATTTAGTTTTATTAATAAAAGTGATATACTATACTATCTAGTTTCCTTTTACTATGATTTTTTATAATTAATAACTGTATTTATAATTGCTTTTTTTTCTGTTGACAATCATTTTATTAAACCCTGATTTCTTAACTTGTAAATACGTTGCATAAAAAAATCTCAACAATATAATTTGAATTGACTTATAATATAACATAATTTGCTGTAATTGCATGGAATAAAAATAGCATGTATTTACTACAAAAATACCTAATTTGTTAATGAACTAAATGAATCTTAACCTGAATAAGATATTCATTTTGAAAACAAGGTTCATTTCATATAATATGATACAGTCATTTTTTATGGGCAGAAATTACTTAAAAGCGTAGGTTAAAACGATAGTTTTATTTAATAAAAAAATATTTTAATACACATTTATATTATTGAACGAAATAATTCAAAATTTTTGAAAGTGCTGTTTAATTTTCATTGAATAATTTAAATAATCTTATGAATTAGAAGTAAGAGGTATTTCAATAATAACACTTAATATGTTAACCAGCGCCATCTAGTATTAATCTTTTTAACTTATTTTGTTAGTTATAGAATATTATGAACTCGAACTTTTGATTATAATTATAATAACAAAAACCTGTGATGGTATTTTAATAAAAGTGTTTAAAAGTATTCAGATACATTATTTAATAAACTTCCTGTAATATTTAAAAAATATTTTTCGCCAGTAATATTTCCATGTTTTGTAAAATTATGATTGAGATATGTTTCAAAACAGAAGAAAGTTATTTAAAATCAGCATTTATATTTCAATAGTTTATAATGTTAGATTAAGAATATAAGTAATTTTTCAAAATTAAGATTAAAAAAAAATTTATAAATTAAACCAATTTCATGATTAAAAATATACAATTATTTGTTACAGCACATCTAAAAATTATGTTCAACAAAATTTAAAAAATAAATTAATATATATATAAGAAACCAAGTATTTGTATTTTAAATATACTGTGAAGATTTAATTATACTAATAAATATTATAATAATTTGATTTCATATTACATTAATTACTGTTTATATTTTATTAAATGATTTAATTATTATTAATTTCTTTAAAAATTAATTTATTATTAAATTTTTATATCTTTAAAAACACTAACAATTTTATTTTTTTTTTAATATTCCCGCCTCTATTGGCGTTGGATATACTGAAGAAATTTTTTAATGTCTCTTTTTACCATTTATATTTATTCAAAAGAAAGTTTCAGTAAAACTTTTAATGTAATTATTTTTAATCATAAATATAAAACATTTTCAAAATTCTGTTAAAAAAAAAAAAAACAGTTTTTTTTTTTTTTTTTAATTTATTTTCTCTCATACTCCAGATAATACGACATAAAGATAATTTTGAAAATTTATTGACAGGATTTATTATCAAAAAATATCATGTAATATTTATTATTAATATTTTTAATATTAAATATTTTTTTTTTTTTATTAAAAATAAGAAAAAACATGAAAATATGCAATCGGATACACCATTTGAAAAAGATTTACATAAATATCTCTTTTTTTTTTTTTAATTAATTATATTAATAGTTTTTACTAACTGCATTATAGAATTAAATTTGTATTAATTTGTAAAGAATTATTTCAAATTTTTCAATAGGTTTGCAATTATTAAAATTCCTAACAAACTGTCTTCGAAAAATAATTTTAAAAATCTTTTGATACGAAAAAATTATTTAAAAATATCGCATTTATCGCCAAAAAATATAGAAATATTATCATTAAACCATTAATCTTCTTTATCTGTCAGTAGGTTGAAGTTGCTATTCTTCTTTGAAATCTGATTTTCTATTGTTGTTGTTGTTTCTTATCCCACTTGGCTGGCCAAGCCCACGAGCCCATATGTGCTCATGATTGAAGGAGAAGGAAGCAGCTTCTGTTGTGATGGAGCACCCCGTAGGTAGAAGTCTGACTTTGGCTCCGTGACGCTCTTACAGTCATGGGAGACCGGGACCTACGGCTTAAAGTGGATTCCGAACCACTACAAACATCCATGGCACCGCCGGGATTCGAACTCGAAACCTGTGGCACCGAGCGCTAGACACTCGGCCATTTAGGTCCCAAATGTGTGAATGCCAACGGCACGCGGTGTTCCCAGATGGTTACCCACCCAAGTACTGACCGCGCCCAATGATGCTTGACTTCGGTGATCAAATGAGAACCGGTATATTAAGCATGGTATGGCCGCTGGCATCTGATTTTCTTTATTGTAATTGTGATAACTTCTGCTTTTGAAAATTTACCAAATCCAATTTTTTTGCTTAATTCAAAAGTTCTTTTATTTTCTGAAATCATCTTTCAAACCTAAACCCTAATTTTTTATTTATCGGCCGAAAAATATGAAACCAATCGAGTAAGAAAAAAAAACTCTCTGAAAGTAGAATGAATATCCTATCCTTTTTAAAAAGGACCTTTTAACCATGCCTAAAAATAAAAGGAGAACCCTTATTCTCAATCCAAAAACAGCAAAGACTGAATTCTAATTTCCTTTCATCGGAAATGAAAAAATTTAAAAAAAAAAAAGGGAAAAAAAAAAAATAAACAAGGAAAACAAAGAACACTTTGGCATTCCAAAGAAATCCTGAAATTCAGGACAAGGGCAGAAGCAGCACCAGAAAGGCTCTTTGCTCTCACTGTAACAGGACATAATAAATCCCCATCGCTTCATACGTGATTTGTTCTTCGGAAATTTCCACTTTCCCACATTTGCATTGCAGACTGATCGAGTACTTCGTCTCTCCACAGAGCGAGAAGGTTGGGGGTGAGGCAGGCAAGAGCAAAAAAAAAAAAAGCGTGCCCTCAAGCTTGGCTGGATTGCAATTCGATTTCGGGAGGCACAATGGCAGAGGACGAGTCCCAGTCGGAACTCGATTCAAAGAGGCAAGTCAAGTGTAACTGCTGCGTAACGTATACGTCGAGGGAGGATCTGGGGTTGTGAAAGTGAGACCCCCGATCATGTTAACGGCCGAGATCAACAATTAGTAGTGCAAATGGTGGGGCAGGGTTGCTGTAGTAGTATCTTTGGTGGTTGTTTGGCGATACAGCTTGCAAGCAAGGATGCCTTTGTTACTACTTTCTTTTTTATTTAACCATTTAATCTCTTCGAGAAATTCACAAGAGGCTTGCAAAGTTATTAATTAGCATTCACATAATCTTTACTACACGCAATGCAGCAATACATGAAAATAATGAAATGAAATATAATAATAATAATAGAAACAAATTTTTAAAAAACAGAAAAACAAAGCCAACATACAATTTTTTTTAAATAAAAAATTATTATTAACATCATCATTATTGTTATTATTATTATTATTATTATTACTTTGTGAAATGCTTTATAATTTAAAAACGATTAACAAATTTCTGTTAGGATATGGCGAGAAATCGGTTTTTAGGTATAAAGGATTGTTAAAAATACTGCGTAGATTCAGCAAGTCGTATTTAATTCAAATGGCAAAATGTGCATTTTTAATATTGCTACCAATGTGCATTATTAATATTATAATTGCTTCAATAATATTCACCATTTATAATGAATCAAATTATTTTATTACTATCTCGACTATATTTATATAGGTTTTCGAAGCATATAATCAGAAACATAAAAATTTTTACTGAAACATTGAAAATCATTTGGTCCATTATTATAAGCTTTAACTTTTGTTATTTTTAATGTTATGTAACAAAAGTATCTTAATAACACGAGAGGCTTGTAAATTTATTATTATTCACAAAATCTTTACACGCAATGAAATACATGATAAAAAAAAATTTAATTTAATAAAATAATAATAATAGAAGCAAATTTAAAAAAAAAAAAAAAACCATAAAAATGAAGCCAACATACGATTTTTTTTTTTCTAAGTGAAAATTATTAAAAACTTTTTTTTTGTGAAATGTTTTATATTGGAATTTAAAAACGATTAACACATTTCTCCTTGGGATGTGCCGAAAAATCGGTTTTCAGATACAAATGTTTGTTAAAAATAGTTCATATTCAGCAAATTGCATTTAATTCAAATGACAGGATGTGCATTTTTAATGCTACTACCAGTGGCATTAAAGTTGGGAGAGTTAATATTAAAATTGGTACTTTAATATTGTACACCATTTATAATGAATCAAATTATTTTGATTGCAATCTCAACCATATTTATATGATTTTTGCAGCATATGCTTAGAAACAGAAAAATTTTTACTCAAACAATGAATACCATTTTGTCTGTTATTATAAACTTTAAACTTTGTTATTTTTAATGTTATGTAACATAGCTAACACGTAGAGGAAAGTGAGATACAAACAAATAAATAAATTTATTTTAATATTAATTATTTATTACTATTACATAATATTATAACGAAAAATAATTCGAGGTCGTTTGATTTCGTTGAAAAATAAATACAGAAATATCTTAAAAGGAAAAACATCAATATCTTTGGTTTGTAATTTAATTCTTACATTATTCAGTTGAAAATTATTTACAAATAAATAATAGGTTATTTATTTTCCACAAATATGTAGTGCTGTACGAATATAATGCGTAACAATAAGGTAGAATATATATTTAAAACTGTATAAATATGTACTCAACCTTATTTATGTAGTTTTAGCTAAACATATACTCAGAAACATACAAATTTTTGCTGATGCATTAAATATCCTTTTGTCTGTTATTATAAGCTTCAACTTTTTGTTATTTTAATGTTATGTAACAAAGCTATCTTAATAAAGTGCACAAAGGAAAGTGACAAACAAATGTATAAATTTATTTTAATATCAATTATTTATTACTATTACATGATATTATAACGAAATAATAATTCGCGGTCGTTTAATTTCGTTGTCTATGAGAATTTTTCCATAAAGCAAATCATAATATGGTTTCAAAAGGGAATTAATATTTAATATTTCACTTTTAATAATTGCAATAGTATTTAATATTAAAGAAATCTTCAATTGAAGTTGAACAATAAACAAAAAAAAATCCATCAAAAGGAAAACACCAATATCTCTGATTTTCAATCTAATTCTTACTTCATTAAGTTGAATATTTTATACACATATATAATTGATTATTTATTTTCCACAAATGTGTAGTACTAAAAGAATTAATTATCTTTATTTCAATATCCGTTAACATAAATTTATTGACAAATGTATGCCAAAATTAATCTAATTACACCGTTATATGGCTGTTACTTATTGTTATTGCATTTTTAATAATTGCAATAGTATTTAATAATAACAAAAATCTTCAAAGTTAAAGCTGAACAATAAACAATAAATCCATGAAAAGAAAAACATCAATATCTCTGATTTGCAATCTAATTCTTAAATTATTCAATCAAATATTTTGTACACATATATAATAGGGTATTTATTTTCCACAAATTTGAAAGTATTAATTATCTTTATTTCAATATCCAAATTAACATAAATTAATTGACAAATTCATGCCAAAATTAATCCAATAACACTGTTATAATATTGTACTATACGTGCTGATAGTGCACTTTTAATAATTGTAATAGTATTTAATAATAACAAAAATCTTCAAAGTTAAAGCTGAACAATAAACAATAAATCCATAAAAAGAAAAACATCAATATCTCTGATTTGCAATCTAATTCTTAAATTATTCAATCAAATATTTTGTATAGATATATATAATAGCTTATTTATTTTCCATAAGTGTATAGGGCTGTGAAAGAATTAATTATCTTTATTTCAGTATCCAAATTAATATAAATTAATTGACAAAATTTATGCGAAATTAATCCAATAACACCGTTACAATGTTATAATTCCAAGTTAAAGCTGAACGAAATATTGCCACAGAAATGTCGACAATGTTTGTTGATTGTCACAATAAAAAGGCTAGCTGACGTTCCACAACAAAGGAGTGAATTAACATGTTTATTAAAGTAATTTAATAAACGCAATTCAAATTATAATAATTATTTCAATTCTCTTTTATTGTATCCCTCCAGAAGATTCCAAGTGTCTTTATTAATTATTCTATGTATTCATCACTTCGAAAACCCTCAATGTTTTACTTCTTGTGTTTGTAGCTGTGAATAGAATGATTGTTATTGTTTTAATTTCTGCTGAATCCACTCAAAATAATGCAGTTGAGTAGTAAAAAGATTTGCAACGGTTAAAATTTGTGTGCTTTAGATAAAAGAATGCATTTGAGAATATTTTTGTTAAAAGCATCTAATTTATTATCACTAATTAAGCATAATTTAAAATATCTGAATAGATAACTAATAAATAGTCATTCATTTAATTATTTTAATAACAATTGAATAGCCAAACTCGTGGCTCAGTGGTAATGTGGTGAGCACGAAAGCTGAGGTTCAATCCTTTGTTGTAGACACTGTTTCAAAAAGGGTGGAGATTCGATGGCGTTTGTGCTGTTCGGCATCTTGCCTCGTCTGTCCGGCTATCTGGTGGGAGTTTTTCTAGTTTACTTCCATACGATACGCAAATGCTGCCTCACGGAAGACAATACCCTCCTTCTTCAATGGCACAGAACCAAGTCAGATTTCCACCTACGTGTGCTCCATCACAACAGAAGCTGAGGATTAGACACAACAACAATACAATTTAATAGATTTAAATTGCATTAAAACATTACATAATGAATACAAATTGCATGTAAATTTTGTAGCTCATCATCATCATCATTGGCGCAACAGCCCCATGGTGGGCCAAAGACGTCTGCCTACTAGCAAATTTCGAGACAGGAGATGTTTCCTTTTATCGCTCTGCAGTCATGTTAGACCGAAATTGTATAGCTACAGTTGTAAAATAATTTTAAAATTATATTAATAATTGAAAATATATTAGTAATTGAAAGTATATTAGCAATTAAAAGTATATTAATAATTAATTACCTCTAATTATTTCCTGTAATTAGAGAATGAAAAAACAATGATGATGACAAGAGAGTAATGCTTAAAAATAATTTTTCTCTTCCCTGCGTGAACTTTTTACAACATCGTAAGTTATTTATACCTCATTTGTCTTCATTTGTGAATTGAAAAGAATTATTTTCAGTTCACCTGTTAACAAGCCTACAATTCATTGAGATTTTAATTATTTCTCTAGATTTTGGTATCTTCAATCTTAATAGAAGTTTTATCTCGTTAGATTTTCCATTATTTTCTATGAACTTTATTGTAATTATTATTATTATTTTCCAAATCTTAAAAATAAATTGTTTTATCTCGAATTTTACAACATAGAGATGAAAGCAATTTATTAATTTGGCTATATAAAATCCCTCAAAATAATTTGCTATTCGGAAACACCATTTATAATGGATTGAATAAAAGATTACAAAAATCTATCTTCTTTCAAAAAATAAAAAATTTTCTTTATAATATTGTATTTCTCCCAGCCCCCCCCTCCCCCTCCTCCCCGCCATACACACACATTGCTTTCTTAATCTTCTTCAAATTCATGCATAAAAAAAAAAAAAAAAGATTTTTTTTTTCGTCTGAAAAAGCAATTCTTCTTCATATTATCCAGAAAATAAATGTAAAAATATAAAAATCTTTAAGAAAAAGATAAATTTTTTTTTTTCATGTAAGTTGAATTTGATTATACAAAAATAACTTTCAATTTTATATTAAAATTTTATTTTTCACTTAAGTAAATTATCAATGGCAGACAAAAACAGATTAGGCCGATGTAATTAAATTTGAATATGTGTAATGTATTTCATTGCTTTATTTGTATTTCGAATCTTGAAAGAAATTCACACCTTGAGTATATTAGATTTTATATATTTGATATTAAATTTTATATATTAAATTGTGTCACAGGTAAATTGCCCTGGAAATTGTCCTGATCGGCAAGATAAAGTGAGGAGGTTTTTGTAATTCAGTAACTAGAAACCTCATTATAAATACTTTTAATACATCAGTATTTTGTAAGGGGTACTTAAAAAGTGGTTCGTGGTAAGTGGTTCATTACCATTGTCATTGACGTTACTAAGATCTAGAGTAATGCACCACAAAAAAGGTTCTTCACGCAATTTTATTATTGTATTAATACTTAGTAATATCATTGGCATTGTTGAATATTATTGATATTGCTGAATATTATGCTGAGCATTATTGATATTGCTGAATATAATGCTAAATGTTATTGATATTGTTGAATATTATGCTGAGTATTATTGATATTGCTGAATATAATGCTAAATGTTATTGATATTGCTGAATATTATGCTGTGCATTATTGATATTGCTGAATATAATGCTAAATGTTATTGATATTGTTGAATATTATTGATATTGCTGAATATTATACTGAATATATTAATTATTATTATTTTATTGAAAATATTAATGACCATATTACAGAATAGTTTACGAATTTTGCAATTCTAAAAATCACAAATATACAAATATTGTCATCACTGCAAAACTGATTACCATTTATAAATTATTTTAATATGGACTTACATTTTGAATACTCTTTTGAGTGATGAATGAAGTAGATATTTCAGTTTCTTTCTACATTGATGTTATTACATTTCTATAAATACATTGTTGTTACACGATCACATTTGTTAAAAAAGGATAGCCAACCTCTTGAAGCATAAGAGCTATCGAAATCTGCCGTTCTGATTTGTTTTCGCTCATAAAAGGCGACAAAAAGGACGAATAAATCGCAGCTCTTTTGTACGAACGAGGCATTTAAGAATACAAAGAACGACATAGGCGCTATTGTTAAGGCTTCTGCAGGCCCAGTGTACTTACCGACACCTGGGGTCTTTTCATGCAGGGCTAATACGTCGACATCGGGGCGAACGGGACAATCTGGAAAATAGCCTATTTACCACAAAATGCCTAAAATTCTGTTTTCTTTTGTAACAGCTGAATGCGAAGTTTAGATTTCTTCAACAACCTTTTCCCCCCACCATTATTGAATACGAAATCATGTTGTTGATATTTATTGTTGACAAGCTTTTTCTCCCTTGAAATCAACCATAATGGTGAATTCTCGTGTCAAGCGGTGTTGGCAAGGTATTTTGCATAATTCATAGGTAGACAATCGGCTTTAAAATATACATATATAAAGTATGTGAATTTTATTTAATGTAGAGTATTTATTATTTGTTTATTATGGTATATTTATTATCATTATGTGACTTTAAAACAACATTGAACCAACAATCAATAAGAAGAAACGTAATAAAGCATAGAATGATAATAACAAACATTATTTAACAACAGCACACAATTATTATTACAAACAAAACATTATTATTTTATAACAACATTTGAATATTTTGTGAAATATTACAAAAATATGGGTTTTGCTGAATTTAATGGTTTGCATATGACTGAGATTTATAAATTTTTTTTTTTTTTTTTTTTTTTTTTTTTTTTTGCAATTGTAAATGCGGATTCATTTAGAAAATTTAATTTAAATTAGAAATTTTTCTTTTGAAGGATATTCGAAATTACAACATAAGCAATCCTAAAAATGATGAATCGTTAAATAAATAATAGTTATTGTTTATTTATTTTTATTATTATTATATATTATCAGCCTTTTTTTGTAAAAAAAAAAAAAATGCTTCCTTCTAATTCGCTTTAAAATTAAATTCACGAGAAGAAAGAATTTCTTACCAAATTATATAAAATTTTAATCTTTATCTTAACCATATTTTGTTACTAAAATTTTAAACTAAAATATATTTATCAAAATTTAAGAAAATTTTCGAGACTATAGAATAAAAATATTAAATTAATAGCAATATTCGATGTTTTGAATTATTTACACATAACAATACCTTCTCTCTTCTATTTACAAGTTTTACTTGTACATAATCCATTAAATAAACATTCATTTTCTATATATAGTCCAAATATATTTTATTCGAAGGCATACTAATGAAACATTAGATTTAAATGCAATTTGTTCCTTTTAATGTATTAAAATGCATTTGATTACATACATTTAAAAATATTTTAGCTTTAATATATATGCATAAAATTTATTCAGATACAATTTATATTATACAATTTATACTTTATAAAATTTATAGTTTATTAGTTGTCTAAAAGTTTGATAAACTTATATAATAATAGAGAGCCTTAAGTGCAAGAAATAAACTTATTTTTTATGAATTATTTTCTTAAAAAATTTATCGAATAAATTACTAGTAAACTCCTTTAAATTATTTCATTTTTATCATTGATAAAACAAAATTTTGAAGAATACAATATAAGAAAAGAATTTTAAACTTCAATAATTGCTATTTCTTACTTATTCTTTAAAAATTCTGTATTATATTTATTACAGGGGTTGTTCAGACATTTTTGTAACGATTTTGACTTTGTTCAAAAATTAAATTTATGTGAAAAGTAAAAATATCTGAGTGGCATCGTTTCGGAATAAGATTTGATTATCGTTTGCATCATTAAAATTATTCTTTGCTTTATTTAATATGTTGCTGAAGAATAAACTATACGATGAAGACTATATTTTTGCTTCTTACAAAGGGAAATACTCTTATTAAATTATTAAAAAAAAGGAATTAAATGCATTTTTTAATATTTTTATGCATAAAATAAGTGACATAATTAATAAAAAGTAAAGAAACGTCAAAGTTTACATTTTATTGGGAAAACTGAGTTAAAAATGCTATCCAACAAAGGTACGTACACTTCTTATTTTATCTAAAGTTGTATATGTTTTAAAAACAATCAAATACCCCAAAGAACTATCTTTTATACATCTCTATAGTAACTGGAAATAATCGAAACTGGAAACAAAATTATAAAATCTCATTTAAACTAATCAAAACAACAACAAAATAAACCATGACTCTCCCATGCTAATGTCAAAACATGTTTCTAAGCCTAATTTTATGTGCAAATTACCGTATAAAAATTATTTGGTAAGGGAAAAGTGGTAGTATGCAGTTACAATTCATAAAGTTTGGATATATTTAACTAATTATAATAATATAAAGACATCGATTAACCACCGAAAAAGAGGAGAAAAGAGATAAAGTGTTGGTTCAGAGAAAACAACGAAAGTTTAAGTAAGTAGAAAAACCATCAAAATTAACTAGGATTACTATCAGAAATATGTTTAGCACCTATTTTCAAAGAAGACATTCCATGACAAACAATCAATTAAGTTCCATCAGGATAAGGCTATCGGTCATAGCTCTAAATCTAGTGCTCTATATTTAAAAGAAAGGGGGCCTGAATGGCCGAGTGGCTAGCGCTCTGGCGCTCGGTACCAGGTTTCGGATTCGAGTCCTGGCGGTGCCATGGCTGTGTGTAGTGGTTCGGGATCCACTTTAAACCGTAGGTCTCGGTCCTAATAGGATCGTAGAGCGTTGCGGGGCATTCTTACTCCGCGTCCGTGGCTTATTTTCAAGTTGCACGCGCCTTTGGGTAATGCAAAGTGAGTAACGTCTGTGCAGCGCTTGCCTTAAGGCATCCAAGACCAAGCCGTCTAAGTGTTTGCCAGCTGCATTAGAACAAAAAGAAATATTTGAAAGAAATGAAAAATGGAAATCTGAATTGATGTTATTTCCATTTAAATTCATCCTACCCTGTTCCCTCCGCCTGCCTCTATGGTTTACAGGGCTTTGCACTAGTAAAAAATATTCAAAAATATTGGATTGACTTTGGAAGATTGTGGTGGAGGCAGACGTGTTGTCCCTTGATATTTTAAAGAGAAGCTCTTTTATCTGGAATATATCTTTATATATCTGTATTATTATATTTATATTAATATTACAATTTTTATTAATAAGATTTCACATTTTAATTTTTTTTTATAGAAAAAATTAAAAAAAGCCATAAATTATTTTTAAAATTGATTTTTTAAAAATATAATATTACTTATTATTACTTTTATATTAAAATATAATATTGACTATTATTATATTAATATTGGCTTTTAAGCGAAAGAAACACACATTTCTGCACACATTTCACACATTTTTGCAGCTATTGTAAACACTCACCCACCCAGCCACCCACATGCACACATATATAAATGTGGATGAGTGGGTAAGTGTGGGCGTGTTTTTAAAGTAGTTACAAAAATTTGTGAAAATGCATTGTATTTCTTTTCGCTTTGAAGTCGAAAAGGAAGAATTTTTTTTTTTTTTTAAATTCAATTCTTTAAATAATTTATGGGTTTTTTATCTTTTCTATAAAAAAAAAATTAAATAATAAAAATTTTAATAATAATAAAAATTGTAACATTTTTTTGAATTTATTTATAAACTTCTTGTAAATAACAAAAGTATTCGTGTTAGAAAAAAATTTCATGAAAGAACAAAAATAAGCCCAATTGAAATATAAAATTAAAATATTTAAATGTCAGAAACCAATAAATTACTAGTAAATAAGATAAATCTTAAGTAAAATTAATAATAAACATTTCGGAAAACATATTTTTTAACATAACAGACGATTTTAATTCTTTAGAAAACATTAAATAATTTTAATAATTAAAATTTAAAAAATATATTTTTAAGGAATTTAAAAAAAAAAAACGTCAGGATATTAAGCTAATAGCAAAAATATTACAGTCAAATCAATTATCAAACACCAAGCTATATAAAAGAATTAAAATTTAAAACGTATTGAATATAAGATTATAATTTAAAAAATGTAACTATTCTACAGAAGCTTAACCACTATACATATATAACTAAGGTTACAAAACGCTTATAAGGAAAAATGTACTTAAAGTAAAATGACTAAAAATTATTTAAATAAATAATTAAAAATTAAATAAACTAACAATGGATTACCCCGGAATTTCAGTTCATATCAATATATGACCTTTAATATAATTTTTATTAATGCATTTATGATGCCGTAATTAGTATGATAAATAATTTCCTTGTAACAAAATAAATAAGCATTTTCGCATGCAATCATGAATAATTATAAATGAAGTTAATTAAGAAGTAGTCATTATATGTATACATCAGAATTAAGATCACTCCCAATTGAATCTGATAAGCAGATAGTTTTCGTTTAATTAAATATTCTTACAATCTTTTACTGTACCGGATCACCAAGACACTTAACAACAAAAATTCATTTGGAACATGGATCGTTATAATATCTCGCGGGTGTTAAATATTCATCATTTGTGATAATATTCTTTCATTTAATTAATAGTAGTTTGACTCTAATGAATACTGCAAGAGCTCGTTGAGTCTTGCATGATTTTGAAAATGTTTATTGTAAACAAAATTAGTTTAAACATCTTAAAATCATTGATGGTAGTAGTCCATCGAATTATTCATAACTTGGTTAATTCAAAATCATTGAATTGCAATAAAAATTGCAATAAAGAATAAGTAAATTAAATGTACTTTACCTCAATTTTTTATATAAAAAGAAGGAAAAAAATACGTTATTTAGTGTAGCATGTAGCATTTTTTCTTATTGGAAGAGTTTTGGCATTTCATTCCCAGAAGAGAGAATGTATGTTATTTGACATATTGTGGGTAGTTATATTACAGGCAATAATATTAATGAGAACAAACCATAACTCAAATTTGACAGACCTGTGGACTGTCTGCAAGGTTGAAACAACTATTGATTGAATATTAACTATACCATGAGGTAGTTATAGACCACAAACTGAGAAATATCTACTCCAATGGCAATTACGTTGTTTTGGGTGCTGACAGGCTTTTGGAACAGAAGAAGAGAAAGTTCTGTCGAGGAACTAAGTTATTGAAGGCCGGAGTTTCAGCATTACACCAAAGTGTGCTCTTGTGTTTCAAATTTGTGATAATTAAGCCTGATGGTACCGAAACTCCGAAAATCTCCGACATTGAGCGCTAGCCATTCAAATTTTATTTTTAATTTTTCAGGCCCAGAGTTCATTAATTGTATATATATATAATTGACCACTTATATTTTACTTTAAAGGATTTAGTATTCTATTAATTTTTTCTCTAGGGATAATTTCAAATCAATTAAAAAAAAAGTCTATGGTAAGCATATAAACAGATCGAAAATTAAAGTAGCAGAATGTTTAACATGGTAAGCAAATGAAATTCAAGTTTTTTGGCTTTTTAAATCAACTTTTCCGTTTCTCATTGCTTTATTAATGCCCTAGAGTTTCTTGTCCTAAAAATTAAATAAACGGAAATTTAAATATATACTAAGAAATATGTAATGATTTTATTTCTTTTCTGTGGAAAACATAAAACAATATTTTAAAACAACTTCCCATTTCTCATGGCTTTATTAATGCCCTAGAGAGTTTCTTGTCTTAAAAATTAAATAAAACGGAAATTTAAGTATATACTAAGAAATATGTAACGATTTTATTTTTGTGCTGTGGAAAACATACATAAAGCAATATTCTTCACAAAATAAGTTATAATGAAAGTCTAAGAAAATAACAGAAATATTTCAGTCAAATTAATATGTTAAATAATTAATTTTGTGGAAGCAGAAAATAAAGCTTACTGAATATAAAAGAAAGCTTGAAAATTAAAAAAAGTAATCTTATTATATTCGCCCAAAATTATATGTACACTGTGATTTAAGATTTTGTCAGTAAACGAAGACAACAAAAACCACTTTACAAGAAATGATTCAAAACTGCTTTCTTATTTTCCAGAGAACTCATGTTTATATAACTCATATATCACTTTTTATTACATCAAAATATTGTAAATTAATAATATTTCAGAAACTCTTTCTCACTGAAACGAAATCAACCATAAAAAAATCATATCAAGAATTGAAAAAAAAAATCCTTCTAAAATGTATGATTTTCTCTATTTTCACAACGTTTAATAGATAATGCCATACAACGTTTGTTTTTATATGAACTATAAAAACAATTCTTCGTATTTGTTTCAATAAGCGTTTTCCTTTCAACCTCCAAAATCCTTCAACTTTTAAATGTCAAGTTATTATTTATGGAATAAATTATTTTAACAAAATTCGTTTACAAAAGCATTGCTATGGAATTTACATGGAAGTAACAGTAAGAAAACAAGACTTTTCCAGAAGTTCCAAAAGATACTATAACATGCAATAATAACCAAACCGTATATTGTTTCCTAAACTTTAACTTTCAGATGCGCGTGATTAGTCAACGTACTTAAATTAAATGAAATTAGACATGCTGTAAAGATAAGATGCTGCTAACTTTTTATGTAAATAATAACTCATTCATTTTTAAAAATTTGCATCAATGAAATGCAAGTGAATAGTAAAAAATGCATGATACCTGTGTAATCAGCAGACACTGCAAAAGAAAAGACAGGAAAATTAGAAACAAATGTCGCACTATTAGAGTACAATTTTTAATTCCAAAAACTTCGAGTTGCGTCTGCCCTATTTATAGATGCAACATATGTGATTCATTATTCAGAAATGCCAAGTTTGTAAAAGATTCGAAACCCCTCCGCCATACTAAAAATTTCAATCCCCAAGTTTAACCATTGATTTCATGCGATTGACTTTTAAAATGCATTATACTAAACAGCGTTTTACTCCAGTGGCTCAGAAAAGAAAATCCATTGCAGATTTTATTTCTTTTTCATCCGGAGCACTAAAATGGGCATGCAAATTATATAAGAACAAATGCTTTTCTATTCCACGTTCCATACAACAAAAGTGGTACAAGATGTCCTTTTCCGAAGCCATAAGCCAAAACCATCAGAAGAGTTTAAAGAAAATAAAAAAAGAAATCCCATCCCGGTTTCAAGTGCGCAGAAAAGAAACATAAACATATCCCTGCCACATATAGTTCTCAGTTCACTGGTTCCACCAAATGTCTCCCTTCTCCATATTGGAGTTTTCAGTCGATTCCGATTAAACTAGGCATGGCGTTATAAATCCCAGGGCTTTTCTCTTACGCCCTTTTCATTCGGCAGGCGATTTTTAGGGGGTGAGAGGGTGGAGATACGAATTCGTGGCCATCTGTCGCCATCTGTAATTGGTGAGGAGACAGACCCCTTTTCGCTGGACACTTTGAGATTTAAATTAAATATATCCTTTTCCCTCTGTCTCAGCGGACACTTCAGTTGACAAACGGGGTTTAACAGGCCTCGAAGATTTCGGTGGCAACGTCTTTGTTAGTTGGAAACTCTGATAAACGCCCGCGAACTCGCTGATTAAATGCGAGGACAATTGCTTCGATCTTTATCAAAAGGATAAAATAATTTTGGAAATTAAGTGCTGCGTAATTACGACATATCCGCGAACATGGCTTTCTATAAATCCGTTTTGATTATTGATTTCGTTAAGGGAAGGAAAAGAGGATTGGACGGAGGGGAATTGTGGAATTCTATGTATGGAAGATTCGTTTTGTGCTAAAAAGGTCTTGGCGCGAAGCGATAGAAATTAAATTGAATAGATGCTTTCGAAACGTCAAGGGTTTAAGTGTGTTGTGATTTAAAAGACAGCTCTGGAGATCCATTCAAATTACCTATTGCACTTCTAAATGGCCAGACAAATGTACACACACACACACAGACTCAGACTGTGGACAATGAATTCATGTTTTTAACAAAGGATGTTAAAAATTTGATAATGCAAAGGCTGTTTCTAAAATAAATATACAGTTAAATTTTACTAATTTAGGTTTACAGACAGTTAAACGAAAATATTCATATTGGATGAACAATAGAACTCATACAAAAGAAATATTTCTGTCTATTGTCCTTTTGCAAATTGAATAATCAAACACAGATTTCTTTAAAGTTAGCATTATTATGCATCAAATTTGGTATTGTTATTGTTTATTTAAAGCGTTGTTTTAGAGGCGTATTGTCATACGCCCATAAAACAACAGATGTGAAGCAGATTAGTATTTCCCTTTTTTTGTCATTACATTTTTATGGTAGGACTTTCAATGGTAGAACTTCCTGGTCTACATATTTATCGTGTCCATACTCACCGTAGACATGGATCTTTCAGTCCAGTTTTACATGTTTTGAATTGAGGGGGTTTGTGAAATTGAATTAAAAATTGAAGAATGTAAAATAGAATGTTACGAAAAATCGATCATTTCATTGGTAATTAAAATAAAATATCTAAAAAAAACCTCTTAATTAAAAATTCGACGTTAATTTTAAAATGGTAAGTAGAATTATTATTAACTAATTAATTAAATAATAATTGTAATAGATGATAAATAATTTAAATAATAATTGAGGCAATTTCTCATATTTATTATGAAATTAATTTTTTTTTTTAATACCAGGAACTTGACCTTTAAGATCATTCGTAGGTATGGATATAGTATTTAACATAAATAAATGTGGATCATCCTGTCCCGTAATGCAATCATGTGCATCAACGCGTGCATTTTTCTCATGTATCTACTCATGTATGAGGAAAATGTTAATGGCTTTTCTAAAGGAGATTAATTAATCATAAACATTGTGTTAAACATGATGGAAACAAAGGGATAAACCAAGCTGCCAGTAAAAACAACATGATGAATTTATTGGCAAAGTGTACATTGGTCTAACATTTTAAATAATCCTTATAAAAGAATAAAATTCTTCATTTGAAAAACTAGGACTCAACTCCCGTCTAGCGGTCTGATGGCCAATTGGCAAGCGATCTGGCATATGGTACCACAGGCTTCACGTTTGAATCCTGGCGGGGGCATGGATGTTTATTAGTGGTTCGGAATCAACGTTAAACTGTAGGTCCTATTTAATTAGCTTAAAATGCTCAAAAAATGACACAGAGCGACAAACGAAACCATAAACCATATCTAGTCTATGCCTTCTATTTGCAATGTGTTCAGCTAACCTGCAGAAGGGATCAGATTTAAATCCTCTGACGGTATACATTGCAGTCACTGCTGAGAAGGAATTTTGATAGCGTGTATAAATATTTTTCATCAACTGTCAGGCTGCCGAAAATGTATGCCTCGATAAGACACACAAATGTGGAACAGTTTCATCTAAAATCCATCCTTAATCCATCACATCACTTTGTTTCGTCCCTCGTGATCGGTTAATGGTATTAATCATCATCATTAAGCGCAACAGTCCCATGGTGGGTCAAGGCCGTCTGCCTATTGGCAGATTTCTAGACAAGAGAGGATTTCTTTTTTAAGGGGTTGGGCTGTCAGGCCTATTCCCAACATGTAGCCCATGAGCTACTTTTTAATGTGAATTCCGATCCACTACAAAATCCATGGTACTGTCGGGACTGAAACTCGAAATCTGTGGAACCGAGCGTTAGTCACTCGGCCATTACGCGCAGTCGTGTTAATAAATGGGAAAATAGTCGCTCGAAGTTTTAAAAATTATGTTCGACCCTCTTTAACGAGAATTCTTTCTTTCACATATTAATTGCGTTAGATGAAAAAAATTCTATTGCGAATACTGCTTATCAATTCTTTCTGTTTAAACGTTTGCAAACTAAAATAGTTAACAACAAATAAAATAAACAAACAAATTTCACAATCAATATTTAAAAAAAATTAAAAAGTTAAAATTATTAAAATCACTCAAAGTTTTCCGACCTGAAAGCGAAATATCCATTAATACTCCATTTATTACAGGATCAGTATCTTTGCGAGTTTTTAACTTATTCTTCGAGTAGTATAAGGTCTGAGAATGGAAGCATGGGTTTTCTCAAATGGTTGGACCGTATCAGAAAATCATTAAAAAGGAACGAGAGCTATGTGATTAATTATGCATTTAATGACTTCGTAAGCACTTAATCACCGAGTGTCTAGTGAAAATAAAGAATCGGTGGTTTAAACTCTGAAAGAAAACAAATTGCTTGAAAGTTCTTCTAACGTTATTTTCGATTTATGATGTTTGTAAAGTTTTCCAGTCTTTATTTATTTTTGTCGTGTGTTTTATGAGTCGAATAAAACTGTTGTCAGACAACAATGACGTGAGGAACAAACAAAAAGGATGATCAATAATGACGCGTGTACTTTTCACTTTCTCATTACACGCGTGTCAAAATATTAATTAATGAGGGAAACTCACCTAATTTAAAAAAAATAATTATTAAATTATTTTAGAAATAAATAAAATATTTTAAGGTAATTAAAGAATTTTTTTTTTTTTTTTATTTTTTCCAAATGTGCAACTGTTATCTGAAGTTTGGAGAGACTGATATGTTACACAGCCCATAATGCCTGAATGATAGAGTGTCTAGCGCTCTGGCCACAGGTTTTCGATTCAAGTCCAGTCGAGGCCATGGATGTTTGTAGTGGTTTGGAATCCACTTTAAACAGTAGGTCCCGGTTTTATATGACTGTAAGAGTCAAGTCAGATTTCTACCTACGGGTGCTCCATCACAACAGAATCTGCCCCCTCCCCCTCTTTCCCTTCGACTATGAGTCCATACCAGTTCGTGGGCTTTGTCTAGATGTCTACCAAGTGAGATAAGAAACAGCAACAACAAGAAAGTCACCCAGGGTAAACTACAAAAGTTAGAGCAGAGGCCCGTGGAACAGCATGGATGCTATTTAATGGTGATATTACAGTATACATTAGAATTCCACTGCTAGGCAATACTAAATTAAGGTCACTACTCTGGAAATTTCATTAGATCTGGTGGTGATTGTGTCTCTCATAAACTCAAACAACTTCATGGGAATTTAACAATTTTTCTTCTATAACATCCACAAATGAAAATAATTTCACTTAGAAAACATTATTATTTCTTGCAGTAGGTGGTTTTGTTTAATTGAAGTCATATACCACAATGAAGATATTAAATAATCAGCATAGATCGAATTATAAAAAGCCCAGAAACTGTTTTAGTACAAATCATACCAACATACTGGGTAAAAACGTATCACCATAAAAAATATATTCATATTTATTTGATTCATTCAGATTCCTCTCATTGGATATAATTATTGCCCGTTGTAAATCTGTTTATTATTTGACAGAGAAAATTTATCTGATATGTGTATTATCTGACTGGAAAGACGGCCCGGTGGAGATTTCTGTTAATTAGCAGCGTGAGAATGTGAAATGACGTTGTAGGAAGAAAATATAAATAAATTCATTCTTGTAGTAGGGTATTCTGTTTAACTGAAGTCATTTATCACAATGAAGGTATTAAATAATTAGCATGGATCGAATTACAAAAGCAAAGTGGACTCCATGTGTAATGCCCAGAAATTATTTGTGTTAGTACAAATCATATCAAAATGTTGGGAAAAACCTATCACCACGAAAAAAATATATTCAAATTCATCTGATTCGTTCAGATTCATCTGATTGGGTAGAATTATTGCTCGTTGTAAACCTATCTGTGTATTATTTAACAAGGAACACGACTGATGAAAATTTCGGTTAATTAGCAGCTTGGGAAAGTGAAATTACGTAGGAAGATTAATCTATATAAAATTCATATGCAAAATAAGTGAATTTTATTAAGTTCAACAAAAAACCTCATGTTATTAAGAAAATAAAAATTTTCAATGTTCAATAAATACGATTATTTTTTTCAAAGTTCTAACAGGTTATTTTAGGTTTTCTTTCAATGGCAAGAAAGATAAAATTTCGAAAAAAAAAAAACTTGTAATAGATCGAGTTCTGACTTCTCTGAAACAGTTTCACATAATTGAAACAATTAACCTCGATCACTTTGCTGATCAACCTTCTACTTCATAAAAAGGTGCCAGATACTTACATATATATAATTCATCACGTGACGTCACTACCCTATATTTTCATCATCGATAAAAAAAGAAAAACGAGATCAGAAACTTCTCGAAATTTATCATCTTAAAACTGGCTCCTTTAAGTGTCAGAAGATTCTTTGGCTTCAAAGACGGACGAGAAGAGGGAAAAAATTGACGCTCGGTGGCTTTTTTTCTTGCTTTTTTCCCCATTCTTTTCTGACACTTGACACTATCCATCGGCACCTGTGGTAGAAAGATGTAATATAGGGAATTGAAGAACACCAAAAAAGAAAATGGCGCACGGCTTTTATTCCATTCTTTTGTGGTGCGATTCCAACGCCATCTGTTTCAATCTCGGTTTTTAATTTAGATTTCAATTTTTATTTTTTTCGTATCAAAGCCATTTTTTAATATGCAAAAAGTTGAATCATTTCTTTATGATTTATTTTTTTTATTTTACTTTTTTTGGTCCATTCTTTCGATATAAATATTCGGCAGGTGTATGGTAAAAGCAGAACATTTTCTTCCCAAAAGTGAATGGCTATTTATTTATTTTGCATTGAATTCGAAAACGACAAAAAGCTAATTTAGTGGAAAGATTTATTTTAGACATTTGATTTTGTTTTCTGTAGACATTTTCTAAATAATTTGGGTATTCATCAGTATTTATTTTTTACCCTTTTTAGGATTCCAAATATTTCATTATCTACTAGTACTCATATATTAATTCTTTTTCTGGTATATTTTATAGTAATTTGAACCTATTTTTCATTTATATTCTTTTATAAATGCGATCACTTTTAGAATTTCATGGAAAATGTATTTCAGGATAACGTTTAATTTTCTATTTTCATTCAACATTTTACCCAAACATCGATATTAGAATATTTTTGGAAGGGATTGTTGTAAAGTTATTTTGCATTCTGGTAAATTAGTTTTCTCATCTCACGATTTGTCGAATTTCATTATTCGCCATTTCTAAAGATTTTCCAAGCTTTTTTAAAAATATAATATTCCCTCTTCGCTTGCTTTCAATTAATACCGAAAGAAGTTTAAATATTTGAAAGTCAAGATCTGTTCTTGACATTTGCTCTTTCCACTCTTGTGATAATCTCAAACACAAAATGTTGATACAAAACACAACTTGCAAATGTAAATGTATCCGCTACTCAATTTGCCTCAGAGATAAATAATTCTATTCAAAACTATTCTTGACTTATCTGATTTTGTTATGGTTTCGAAATTCAGGAAATGTAATTTTGTAAACTCTAGATCTGATCTCAGACAATGTTATTTTATTATTTACTTGCTATTTCTATTATTTACCATTGATATATTTAACACATAAGGAAATTTTTTAAAAAAATTATTTTTTTATTATTTTAAGGGGGTTTTTATTGTTTATCAGGTTTCGATTATTTTTGCGATGATATAAATAACTAAACAGCTGTTTTTGGTAAGATACTTTAAATATACCTGTTTTTCAAAATTTAGAAACAAAAGTTATTTATAGTTATTTGTTTCAGTTTATTTGTTATAATAAAGAAGTGAAATATTTCAGGAATTTATAATAAAATTCAATATCTTCTTCAATATAATTCTTTTATTCTAATATCTATAATAAAAAGAATTTAATAAAAGAAAGAATTACATATCTAAATAAATTTATAATTTACAGATTTTTTTTTTTTTGTTTGTTTGTTTCCTTTTCTTTATAAAATGTTTTCAATTTTAAAGAAGTTTTTCATCCAATTATAATTTTCCTAATGATTAATTAATCTAATTATTCTTAAAATTTTATGTATTAATTACCTGAGAAATGTAAATGTAAAATCTATATTTTATTGAGAAATGTTTTCGGTATTAAAATAAGAAAATATATTCTGGGGGATTTTAGTCTAAATTAACTAAACAGTTTCATTAAATTATTTATTTAACTGTACTGATTCATTAAAAAATAATTATTAATTAACTTTAACAAAAATTGTGTACAAATTAATTATTTAAATTTTTTTTTTTTTTTGATTATGTATATTTAAAAAAAACATGCATGTGTTTAATTAGTTGCAATTCCAATTGAAAACACACTTTATTTTCTTCTTGTTGTTTGCCTTAATTGCATTTACGAGACAAAATTTATTTCTAATGAACTAAAACTTGAGTATTTTTCAAAGAATAAAGAAAGATAATTTATAGAATTTGATCAATTTATTTCTGTGAGTTAAACTATTTAAAATTTTTGAGCTGATGTACTTAACGAAATAATTGATTACCAATTACACCAATTCTAGTAATTCATGGAAATGCATTTAAAAAATTAAAATAGAAATATTGAATGTCATTATTTAGAAAAATCTGCCCAACACCATGGTTAATATAAAATAACGTACAAATTTGGCACAAAAAACTATGATCATGATTCATTAAAACATCACACTTCTTTTCTTTTTCGTTAATGTTTGTAAATTCGCTTAAACTAAGGGTACTTGACCTTTTTTTAATTCCACAAACCATTTTCGACAGTAAAATGAAAGCCAAAAATTAGAATAATTTTTAAAATGTAGAATTATATCAGAATAATATTTTTAAATGGTAAGTAAACCAGTCATGCTAAAAAAATTAATAAAATAACAAAAAATACACTACTTTATTGCAGCGATACAATTTCTGCTTTGTAACATGTATTCGCTGGGTAGGCAAGCTGTCATAATAATTTATAAAAAAATTATTATTAGAAATATCATTTGAATTAAACTTAATATATAGTCAATATTTATAAATAATTTCAATATAAATAATTTTCTATTTATAAAACATTATTTGACTGCAGAAACTATTAGTACTCTACAATAAATCCTTTTCCGTTGAAAACTATTAGTTTCTTACAATTTTCCTCAATTTATTCGTTTATAAAATTGTATTACTGTATCTAAATATTTAAATGTTTGATAGTTGTAATGAAAGCTTTTAATTATGACTAACTTATATTTGAGGCAGAGAATTATCGTTTTACATTCTCTCACCAACAAATATTTTCTTCTTCTTCATTGACGCAACAGCCCCATGGTGGTCCAAGGCCATCTGCCTACAGTCAGAATTCGAGAGGTCTTCCTTTTACGGGGTAGGGTTGTCAGTTCTACGCCCAGCTCTTTACATTCATATTAGACTGAGGCCTACGGTTTAAAGTGGATTCGAACCACTACAAACATTCAGGGCAGTCCGATACTCGAACCCGAAACCTGTGCCACAAGAGCACCACAGCGATAGTCATTCGGCCATCAGGCCCCACTAAAAATATAAAGTGATAAAACTTTATTCCACTGTAATTTTTCTGCCAGAATTGGACGCTACTTTTAATTTAATCTTATAAGCCGTCGTATAATGTTACTTTATAAAAACATCAAATAGAAGTTACTTTCTAACCGTCTTATGAATGAGAATTTTTAAGAAGGTTTTTTAAGGTTCTAAGTGGAATTCTGGAATTGATCAATTATTATCGAAATCTATTTTTATTAAAACCAACAGTAAAAAAATTAGACACCAAATAAAGAAGACACCAAAATTAGACACCAACAGAAATCAGAAATCGCATCAGTGCACTCAAACGAGTAACAGAACCCAAAAAGGACGAACCTGGTGCTTCGCCACTGATGAACGCTGCTACTACAACCACTACAACCGTCAGGGCACCGCCAGAACTCGAACCCGAAACATGTGCCCCAGAGAGCCAGAGCCGTAGTCACTCGGCCATCAGGTCCCTCTAAAATATATAAACTGATAAAATTTTATTCTACTGTAATTTTTTCTGCCAGAATTTGAAGCTACTGTAATTTAATTTTATAAGACTTCATATAATGTTACTTTATAAAAACATCAAAGAAATGTCACTTTTTAATGGCAGTCATACGAATGATGATTTTTTACAAAGTTCGTTGGTTCTAAGTGGAAGAATTCTGGAATTGATCAATTATTATCCAAATCTATTTTTATTAAGACCAACAGTTAAAAAAATTAAACACCAAGTAAAGCTAACAGAAATCCAGAAATTGCCTCTGTTCAATAAATTAAATAAGGTAAAGGTCAAAGTAATGTTTACTTTAACCTAACTTTAGTCGTCATATCATGTTACTTTATAAAAATATCAAATAAATGTTACTTTCTAATGACAGTCATATGAATGAAAATTTGGTTCTAAGTGGAAGAATTCTGGAATTGATCCATCAAAACAAAACCAATTTTTATTAAGACCAATACCAAAAAATTAAACACCCAATAAAGCTAACAGAGATCGAAATCGCCTCGGTTCAAAAAGTCAGCGCACTCAAACGAAAAAAGGCCGAACCTGGTGCTTCACCACTGATGAACACAAATAGCTCTGCTTTAAAGGTCAACCATTCAGATAAAAAGCAATCCTGCGTCCATCTTTCTCTTATTTTTTTTTTTTTGAACTTTGGGGAAATGGCTGGGAGCATCTAATGATGTAACACGGGAGTTCCCATCAAATCTTCTAATCCATGTATCACATTATCGGATAAATAGCGTCCCCGGCTACGAATATATTCGTCCCACTCGAACGAGCTATATTAGCTAAGAGCATAGTCATGTCCATGTTCCGCTGGAGGAATGAATTTCCGATCTTCGATTTCTGGAAAGAGCATCTCTTTTTTTTCCTTCCTCCCCCACCCCCACGTCTTTCTTTACCCTTTCTGGTCGTGTCGTAGGAATCAGGAGGGACATCCGAAATACTAATGGTGGTCAGCATGTCATGTGACCACTCCCATCTGTCGTTAACTTGGGGACTGTATGCTGGGGTGCAGGTCGTTGTTTTGAGTACAGCTTTGATTTAAGAGTACATCTAGGTGGTTTAATGTAATAATTAATTCTAATAAAAAAAGTTTGAAGTATTAGTGAATTTAATATTAATTGTAATAAATAATATTAAATACACTAATGAATCAAAGTACATCTCGGGTTTAAGAATGAATCAAGGTATTTTAATGTAATAATTAATTCTAATAAAAAAAGTTTGAAGTGAATTTAAAGTATTAGTGAATTTAATATTAATTGTTTTAATAAATAATATTAAAATTCACTACTATAGGTACATCTGGGGGTTTAAAAGAGTGCATAGATATTTAATGTAATATTAAATTCATCATCTGGGGTTTAAAAGAGTGCATCAAAGATATTTATGTAATAATATTAAATTCACTAATATAGGTACATCTGGGGTTTTAGAGTGCATCAAGATATTTAATGTAATAATATTAAATTCACTAATATAGGTACATCTGGGGTTTAAAAGGTGCATCAAAGATATTTAATGTAATAATATTAAATTCACTAATATAGGTACATCTGGGGTTTAGAGTGCATCAAGATATTTAATGTAATAATATTAAATTCACTAATATAGGTACATCTGGGGTTTAGAGTGCATCAAGATATTTAATGTAATAATAATACTATATTACATCTGGGGTTTTAAGGGGGTGCACTAATATTTAATGTAATAATCTTTATATGGGGTTTAAGAGTGCATCAAGATATTTAATGTAATATTAAATTCACTAATATAGTACATCTGGGGTTTAAAATGCATCAAGATATTTAATGTAATAATATTAAATTCACTAA